>OY735239.1:36265867-36288367 GCA_963457665.1 Thysanoteuthis rhombus
AGTTTCTAATTGATGTCATCAGGTGAGTAATAGGTGCAATGAAGAGTTTTTCCAGCCTTTTTTGATGTGAGCCCTTTGTTAGAGACCAATCAGTTACTTTCACTTTCACTTCTGCTCTCAACCTGAATTTGTAATTGATGTTACTAAGTGAGAGGTATGTGCACTCGAGGATCTCTCTTGTCTTTTCGTTAATGAGGGATTCTTTATTTTACACCAGTCAGTTACTTTCACTTTCACTTCTGCCCTCAACGGTAATTTGTAATTGATGTCATTAAGTGAGAAACTGGTGCAATGGAGGATATCTCTTGTTTTTTCGTTACTTTCACTTTCACTTCTGCAATTAACCTGGATTTGTAATCGATGTTATGAGGTGGAAAATAAGTGCAATGGAGGATTTATCTCCCTTTTTACTTAATATGTGTTTTATAACTATAAATCAATGACTTACTTCCAGTTTCACTTATGCCATCAACCTGAGTTTGTAATTTATGATAGAAGGAAACTCAAGTGGAACACAGATTTTTTTTGTTCCCTTCTTTTCCTCCTATTCTTCCTCTCTTCTTCTTCTTCTTCTTCTTCTTCTTCTTCTTCTTCTTCTTCTTCTTCTTCTTCTTCTTCTTCTTCTTCTTCTTCTTCTTCTTCTCCGTCTTCTCCACACATTTTTTATCTCTATTAATAGCAATACGCTGTAACACGGGTCGTAGCGGATTAGGGAACTATTTGGACATTATTTCCTGAAAATATGGAAGTAGGAGAAAAAAAAAGAAAAACAAGGAAAAACGATGCAGAACTGAATCTTTCAAAACAAAACAACGTTGCAAAGGGAGATAATCTGTTTGAGTTATCAAAAAGAAAAATGTTGAATTGAAATGTGTTTGACGATAAAGAAAAGACGGGGGAAAAGAATGTGTTTTATGAATGAATTTCGAAAAATCTGAAAATAAATGGAAAAGTTCAAAAGAGATCAAAGAGGAAAGTTAATGAGAGAAAAGCAATTAAGATCAAATAGTTCTGATGTCATATACACTTAAAAAAGAATCCCAGGTAAGTGTAAACGTGAATTTATGAGCCCAGGTAGTTTTATTATATTTTCAAAATACAAAATAACAATTAAGATAAACAGGTGCTCTCAATCTAGATGCAAGATATTGACTTTGAGTATTTTGCCGATGAAGAATGGAAAACAGAGCAAAAGCTCTAACAAATGGATTGACATATTACAGATTTGAGACAAGTCAGAGAGAAAAGGCAGTGAGATTTGAAAAAATGATTTAGATCAAACAAATGTGGTATTATTTCCCTTCTCTTTCCTCTCCAGAATTCCTAACTGATTTTCTTCCTATCATCCAAGAATGCACCCAACAAGTTTATTACATCTCACCTTTTTCCTTTCATTCATACCAACATTTTTGGTCTGTGTTTCGAACACGGAATATAATTTCCTTGATGAAATTTCTTCCGTAATAACCATCTTTATGTACGTTTAAGTTTTCTGATATTTTATCAAATCAAAGAGTCACTAATTCTTTATAAATTCTTCTGATTTATTCATGTGTAAATAGATTTAATCAATGTGAGATGTTCTGAAACCTTTTTCGCCGAATATTCAGGTGTTCACGATTGAGGAAGCGTTTTTAGGATGTATTACGAAAGAACATTGTCTTCAGAAGAGAAAAAAGTTTTTTTTGTTTTGTTTTTTCGTCCAACAGATCAAGATTATCAAAATGGAGACGGCCTTCTGTGTAGAAATTGATGAACGTCTCAGTTGATTCATCAAATGATAGAAGTGAGATTGTGAGATTAATTACAGCATAGAATATTAAAAAAAGAGAAATCAAACGCTGGATGGATTAATAATGATCAATGATTAATGAATGAAATTTGAAATTATATGAAAAAACATGGATCGTGTGGAAGGGGAAAGAATGAGCCGATTAAAACTCCCAACTGTAATGATTCCTTGCAACTCTATTCAGAAGCCACGATATGACTTCTCTGAAACGTTAAAGTAAAACGAATAATTTGATAAAAAATCACTATCCAAGCCAAATTTTCACAATAAAGAAAGAGAAATAAACAAGACAAATTTTAGTAAAACTTTTTTCTAAATTAGAAGAAAAAGTTTCATAAGATCAAAAGAAAATTTCCAGTCAATATTTTTCAATTGGACATTTTCTTTGCTCCCTTGAAAATTAATTTCATCTCTCCTGCAGATCATTTTTTTATTTTATTTTAGACCCTGACGCTTTATCACATTCAAAAAATGTTATCAAGCATCAATTTCATATCGATTTCTAATAAACCTTGAATTGATGATTTCATGTTTTGGGATCCAAAAATGAAATTGTATTGTACACACGTTGGCCTTTTTGGCAATACGAGAAAATTTCTATGGAAGAAAATGTTTTACTAATGTAATAGCATTGTTGGTAGGTTCAAAATGAATAAAGCTATTTTTGTCATCACTGGAGCTTTCATGAGCCTTGGATTGTAATTATCAATCAATGAATCCAGATTTTGAAATTAAAAATCCTAATTTCCAGAAGTTCATACGGTTGTTGCTATCTATCTTGTAATAATATCATCATTGTATATCTAATGATTCGATGAGCCCTTTCAGCTAATATCAATTTTCGTCGAATATTTATTTCATCTCAATTGTAGTTTATTATTTAATAGTAGCCTGCAGTTCTCTGATTTTATTCTGATGAAACAACATCAGCTGTTAACGAGTATTTCTTTTATCCTAATTTCAACTACTGTCTTGTACATCACGAACAGTGCTGATAGAAAATAATGAATAATATGTCTGTGCTAAATTAGTTTCTGTCAGTACGCATACTACAAGTATTAGTATTGTAGTAATATTTCATCCAAATCGAAATCAAATAAATACAAACATATATATATGTATATGTATATATATATATATATATGTATATATATATATATATATATATATATTTATATATGTATATGTATATATATATATGTATATACATATATATATATATACATATATATATATATATATATATATATATATATATATATATATATATATATATATATATATATATATATATATATCCAAGTATATAGGCTCGCTATCCTGTTCTTCTAATGAGAAAGAAACTGAACGATGTCTCAAAAGAGACAACAAAATCTACTCAGAAAAGAAAGGAAAATGATTGTAACAGAAAAATGGTGTAAAGACAGTGGGGGATGGAGAAGAGGAAAGAAAATCTGAAAAAGTGAAACAGAATATGAAAAATGGAGAGAAATTAGAGGATTGAAATTGAACTGAAAATGATTATGGAAGAATAAAGAGCTATACAAACAATTATGTGAGTTGCTCGATTTACCGGGTGCTTGAAATATTTTTAATACGATTAAACAGAAATGAATCCAGAATTAGAGACGCAATCCAATCTGTATGTTCTATTTTCAAAATCAGGAAAAAGACCCCTTCCACACACGTGCTCTTATCAAAGTTTTTGTTGTAACTGAGAATTGACCTTTTTCACAATATTGAGCAACGTTCTCAGTGATTCGGGTATGATAATCAACCAGTAATTCACATGATGAACACCTTCCATCCAAGGAGGATACAAGTGAGTATTTGGTTGAATATGAGAGTAATTTCATTTCCAAATATCAACCTATTATAAATCCGTCCCTGGTGGTGTTTACTGTCAATAACTTCGGTCAAAATTCTGACAATTTTAAATCTTTCTGTCCATATTGGGATATAAATTTTTGGAATATATCTAATATTTTTGGCAGTCACTATATGTATATTGCATCATTGCTAACAGTCAAAAGAGACAAGATCTATTTGAGCCTATGGAATGTAATTTACAAACTATTACTGAAGCAGAAATGTACTGTGTGTAATTTTTGACGCGTTCACCTGCAACTTAAAAAATACGCGTAAAAAGTGTTTGAGAGTTTATTTAAGAGAAAACAGGTAGGTACAATTGATACCAGAATGTGAACAACGTTGAATATATATCAACTCTCACTCTGATACGCTCGGTCGAATATCCCGGATGAGCATTCAACGCGCAGGAAATTAAATATCATCGCAAATGTTTTGAAAGGATGTGGGATTATGAATTCGGTTGGCTATTGTGAATACGTTGCTTGCAAAGTTATTGCAGAAAAAGGGGCAGGAAACTTTGAATTTTTATAGCAAAGTTTAATTGAACACAGGTGAACATTGGGAGGTAGCGATTTCGGATAGAGAGGTGACAAAGAAAATGCCAGCCACAGAGAAAAGAAAAGATAGAAATGAGAAAAAAAGAAGAAAGGAAAACAGAATAAACAGTTCGAAGTGAGAGAATTTGCAACGAAGACTTCTAGTTTTTCTTGATAACTTCTAGTATTCGTTGTACAAATATTAATATTTGGTTCAAATTCTGTTAATTTTGATACAGTATAAGGATATCAAAATAAACTCTGTGCAATTTGTCAGATACTTTTTGCATTCATAGTACAATTAATCATTGTTTTATTCCATTGTTACTCATTAATTAATTGGTATGTTGTTTGTATTCTTTTAATCTTAATTTTAGTTGCTTTTCCTCGCAGATTAGTATTTTCTTCATCTGTTGAAAAGAGAAAATGACGAATGATAATAAGCATCAATTAGAAAGAGCCAAGTTCATTCTCGGAACATATTTATCGATAAACTGAATGTGTTGATCTTGCAGGCGATCAATCTCATTTGCCGTAATCTTCTTAAACTCAGGTTCGTAGAAAGTTCAATTATTTTTCTGACAAGTATTTCTTTCATATTGATTTTAGTCAATTTCCGTAATGAAAGTCCTATATATTAGGAAATAGAAAAAAACACAATAACCAGAATAAATCAAAAAGGCCAGTCGTGTTGTCCTACGTATTTATCCATTGATTTATTGTGTTGATTACACCAATCGATCGACCAACGTCTTTCTTTCGTTAATCCCCTGAAACACAAAAGTGTACAAGTTTTCGTCATTTTCTTCGTACAGTATTTTTCCCTTTTGTCCATTTTGTTAAGGTTTTCTATTTCTGGAATACAGGGGTGTGAAAGTTTATTTATTTTTCCGAGGATGTGGCAAGTCCAATTCCGTATTGATTTAATAAAGTCTTTGGTAAACAATCATATTGTTACCCAGTGTATTAACTTGACCTCTTCTTTTGCCTGATATAAGAACTGAATGCTCATCTACCCTTTTCTCCTCTATTTTCCTCCCGCTTTCTTTTGTTTCTCAAGCCACTAAACTTACAATCTATCTTTCTCACTTCTGCCATTATAATCTTCATATACCGTCCCCCTTTTTATCAAATCACTCTTCACTTACTTTCTCTTAACGTCTTTTTAATCAAGTGTATATGACAGCTACAGGCCGCTCTTTGGACAATGTTGATATCGTAATTAAGGAATGGATTTTTTATCTGCAAGGTTGACCGAGCCCGTCAATGGCTCAGTCGTAATGATGAACCAGTGCCCCGTGTGAGGAACAACCTCCATTCAAAGAATATATTGCTGAGTGATTCGTCAGGAATGAATGTTATTATTCTTGACCAGTTTTCTAACTATTATGAAACAGCCATAGCTGAAGTTCACAGTCAATTATTCAGGCGTTTAAAAATCTTAAGTTTAAATTCTGTCAACGTTAACAGAAGGCGTGAATGGAAGGAAAGAAGATAGAGAGGAAGACAGAGGGAAAAGATGACTGGAAGAAAAAAAAAAGGAAAAAGATAGAAAAAGGATGAATGGAAGGAAAGAAGAGAGAAAGAAAGACAGAAAGAATGGATGAATCGAAGGAAAGGAGAAAGACAAAAAGAAAGAAAGAAAGAAAGAAAGACATCATTATTTGATCTGAATTCTCTCAATGCTTAATCAGTTTAAATATATTGAAAAAACGTTTTTGGATGTATCGGATACTTTTTGCACTCAATACCCTTTTTAATTATTGGATGCTTCCATTGTCAAAAATCAATTTTTGATTTTCCTTTCGAATTCCTTTTATTCAATTTTAGTGTGAGCAATCGTTCTTAGGAAACAATCTCCCTTCAATCCGTTGAAAAAAAAAATGACGGATAATGATCGGAATCGATTCATTCTCTTTACACAATAATCAATAAACTGGATGTTTTGATCTCTCAGTTGATCAAATTTTTGCCCTAACCTTCTGGAATTCGGGTTAGAGGAATGTTTAATTATTTTTTGGACAGGTATCTCTTTCATATTGATTTTAGTCACTCTCAATCGTGAAACTTTTATGGAGACGTGATCTCTACTTAACATGCTAAAAAAATAGAATGACTATCAATAACCGGAACGTATCTATCAACTAATCTATTGTATTGATTACACGAATCGATCAACCAACGTTTCTTCCATAATCTACGAAAACATGAAAACGTACAACTATTTCATTATTTCTTTCCATACACAAAACAGAAGGAAAGTCAAATCTTGCGTTAACTTAAATTATTTCGTAAATGTTGCATTCTGTTTTTCTGGCAACGTTTTTTTTTTCTTTAGTTGAAAGTTTTATTTATTTTTCCGAGAAAATAAGGAGTTAAGTTTTGTATCCAATCAGCAAACCTTTTAATGAATTTTGTGTTCCTTTTTGGGGATTCTTTTTTTCAATCCGGAATGTGAGTTAGGAAAAAATAATCTAAGGTGTCCTCATGATTCCTCGTGACAAATGGTTGTCAATTGAGGAATTCAAGTTTTGATGCTAGTACATTACTATTATGGATTGTTTCCAGATTGTTTTGAAAATAGTTTTTTCTGTCTCTTTTAGGTGAAATCATCATCATCATCCTCATCATCATCAGTCTTTTAGCGTCCGTCGTTGGACATACACCTTTCCCAGGATTTGCCACATTTCTCTATTATGGGCGTCACGGAGCCAGTACTTCCTGAACCTGTCTAGCTCGTCTCTCCATCTAACATTTTGCCGGCCTCGGTTGCGCATGTGGTCTCGGGGAATCCACGTTGTGAGTCGTCATGTCCATCGATTGTCTGCCATTCTTGCAACATGGCCAGCCCACCGCCATTTAAGATTTTTTATGGATTCTATGATGTCTCTAACTCTTGTCTTTTCCCGGATGAATACTAGTTGATTAATAATAAAGTTGTCCAAAATAATTATAGGTCAGTTCATACTGACGCCTCTCATAAAATAAATATGAACAGATGGAGAAAGACATGCGAAGACAAGTACAAAATTATGAATGGGTTGAGAAACATATTTAAAGAGAGACGTAGAGAGATATTAGCAGAATGGGAAGGACATTTAAAATCCGGGGTAGATACACATGAATTGATTGACAGATATGCAAGTAGATTTGCATGAATTACTTTAGAAATATAGTTAAAGACAGAAGTAGATAGATATGATTAGATGGAGAAAGTTATGTAGAGACTGAGGTGAATAGATATGAACGTATTGAGAAAGATTTTTGAGGTCCAACGTAGATAAATATGAATCGATAGAAAAAGATATGTAAATTCTGACGTAGATAGGTATGAATCGATTAGGTGTTTGTTGTTAGTGCCAACTTCTCGTTGGTTTAACAATTGTATTTGAATGATAGAAGGTGGAATTGGATTGACGTAATTGATTCGTGATTTCCTAGGGAATGGATAAGTATTGTTAACGAAAATCGTTCAAAAAATTCAGATAAACGGATACGAATGACAATCAAGTAGACATGAATAGAATTAAGATGATTTTCAATGAAGGAATTTCGAATCTCAACGCCCACATCTATATTTTTTGGAATACTTTTAGATTCTGCAAGAGTTTTTCCTTCATTTCAGGGGAAACATTAGTCATTCTCAGTGTTTGTTCGAGATGAAAATCGTGCAATCAATGCTGACATCTGTCATTACACGAAACATTATTTTTTTTATGTGCAACTGTTAATGACAGTTCTCCCGATGTTTAACAATAGTATCTGGATGATGAGAGGCGTTCCCACAGTGGAATTGGATTTGCGTAATTGATTGAAATACGGATTCGGAAAAGTAAAATTTTCAGCTGCACGGATCAATACGCATATATATATATATATATATATATATATATATATATATATATATATAATATATATGTGTGTGTGTGTGTGTGTGTGTGTGTGTATATAGATAGATAGATAGACAGAGAGAGAGAGAGAGCGTAAATATTGGTATATGAGGCTTCAAATATTTATTCAACATTGATTACATTTGGTGTGTATATACTTAAGTGTATATATATGTGCAAAATTATTGGTACGTATAAACACGTTTTGAAACTCATAAAATACATGCATATACTCAATCGAACATATATATATATATGCATGTATATATATATATATTTATTTATTTATATATATATATATATATATATATATATATATATATATATATATATATATATGTATATATATATATATATATATATATATATATATATATATATATATATGTATATATATATATATATATATATATATACGTACACATATAAATTTGGTGCATGTATACATTTGTCAATTTCCAGTTGAGTTTTTTAAAAAAATTACATGCTATTCAAACTCTTACGAATATTTCCCTGGAATAAATGCCTCTCCTTAACATAATAGATTCCAGGTAAATTCCCCCCTGGAAATAAAATCACTGAACTTCAGCAATAGGTGAATCTATATTTTTCCTCATTTGTGGAGAGCTGAAAATGAAAATGTCCCGCCCACTTCGAAAGCTTATGGAAATTGAAATTTCTTAAAAAATAAAAGATGCAACATATCTCAGTTGAGGGAATCAGTTTTGGCTGATTGTTTTCAGAAGAGGATTTTTTTTTTCTTCTTTACTTATCTCCGAACTCTGACACGACAAAAACCATATCCGTTCCGGGGATGAAAGTGTAATTCGGCAGATTATTGTTAAGATGGAATCTGAAATAAGATCCCAACCAATTAAACTCAATCAACGATACATATTACAGTGTTCTTGTCCGGTATCAACGAACGATTCCCCATCGATTAACCGACTGCAACATCATCTGTTATTTCATTGACAGCAAGAGAAAAACTATGTCCCCGATTCCGAATAGGAGAGAATAAAGAAAGCCAACAATCTATGGGTCACTTGGCAACTGCCGAAGTCTTTCAATTACAGCTTACATTTATCAGAGGGGTAATAATCATCAGGATGCTAGAATCAAATTATAGCGTGTTTAATCCTGTTCGCATCCAAGAAAAAATAGGGGTTTTTCTTTTCAATTTTTAACGTTTTCTTTATACATTTCGGTGATTGAAAACTACAACAACGAGAGAAATTTAATCCAGATAGATCTGAAAAAAAATATTACGACTAAGAAATTCAATCGATCTTTGCTTTTGTGGCTATAAAGGTTTGCATAAAAATTTCTTTTCGTTTCCCCAGAAAATTCCAAAGCATATTTGACAATTTCGATCAAATTTCCTTTGCTATTAAAAAATTTGTTTTATTATATCTGGGAGAAGGGAAGAAGCACCCCTAAATTTGTATGTGTGCTGGGGGATGTTCATAACTATCATAGCTAACACGTGTAACTTGAACTTTCATACACGAATGCGAATCACTGATAGTTTTAGAGATACGATTATCTATCAATATATCCATGAAAGCCAATTCTTATCTATCTATCTACCTATCTCAGTCTAGTTATATCTATTTATCTGTCAGTCAGGTGATTGATATATACATATGTATATATGTATATATATATATATATATATATATATATATATATATATATATGTATATATATATATATATATATATATACATACATATATATATATATATATACATGTATATATATGTGTGTGTGTGTGTGTATGTGTGTGTGTGTGTGTGTGTGTGTGTGTGTGTGTGTGTGTGTGTGTGTGTGTGTTTACATACAAATCTCTGAAATAACAATATCACTAAACATAGTCAACACGACTAAAGGCAAACAAGTTTCTTGACAATAAATCAGACGTGAAAGCTCCAAGGATTTGTATTCTATCAAACCAAATAGTTCCCTGATTAGAAATGATTCGAAAATCATCTTTTCCCTCTCCCAAACTCTCTCTCTCTCCGTCTCTCTTTCTCTATCTATATCTCTTTGTGTCAGTCTGTCTGTCTGTCTCTCTCTCTCTTTCTCTTTCTCTCTCTCTCTCTCTCTCTCTCTCTCTCTCTCTCTCTCTCTATATATATATATATATATATATATATATATATATATATATACACACGCACACAATCATTCGGGTGTGTGTGTGTGTATGTGTGTGTGTGTAGACGTAATAGACAGATACCTCTCATTCCGAACAAGCCACTACTCAGGCTGTCTTTTTTTTTCTTTTTTTTTTCTTTGCTATTCCTGTGAAACCATTCGTAAAACCCCAAAGACCCTGCGTTGAATTACAGGATAAAATAAATCGTTTTATTCTGCTGAACAGCAAATGAACTTTCGCAAACATACAATTATTGGCTCCCGACCCACGACTTTCAATGATGCAGAGCTCAAAACCATCGTCCTAGGAGCTGTGACTCCGGTAATGTGTTAAATCATGACTAAGTGCTCACATACGTGACCTTGTGTCAGACTAATTTTTGTTAATTTTCTCGGCCATTGAGCAGTGCTTACCGAGCTAGTTCACTCATATTAGTGTAGCATATTTGATTTTTCCTGAAATCCTCACTGGGAAATCGGATGGGGAGTAAGTTTGAGGGACCCTTTGATATAAGTTCACGTCATCCAATAACACTTACGAGCAACACTATACAACTCTAAGATAAATTAAATGTTAAAATACTTACTGACCGATTGATCAACAATGTTTCCTCAGATGGACAATTATTTATGCCTTACAACCAACTCTATCTGAGAGCAAAATCTGAGAGAGCAAGTGTCTGCTAGATGTACGATGGCTCTTTTTGGGACTTTCAGTTGTCGAGAAATCAAGTCCAACCCAAACATCTGTTCGGATGTTTGACTCGTTATGACCTTTTTTAATGTGTAGATTACCTTTTGGCTCCTAAACAAATGCAATACATTACTATATGGAAGAATGAAATTACAATGAAGAATATGTAACATTTGCTATCTTTTCTGGAAGTTTTGTTGTCCTTCACCATTTTTGCAAATATTCATATAACGGGAAATTAAAGGTAATATTAGGAATTTTGTTCCTGAAAGAAATAGAATAGACAATTTGCGAAAAAGTTAAATCAAGCCCAGAATCCATCACCCCAGGGTCTATTGAATGATGAAGGGTCATTATATATATATATATATATACATATATATATATATATATATATATATATATATATATATATATATATATATGTGAATATATATATATATATATATATATATATATATATATATATATATATATATATATATATATATATATATTAGGATGATGAATATGTAACTTGGATCTTTATATTTTTCTTCTCTATAAGGCTTATGCAAATTGAAATTTCTTATAAAATGGAAGAGACAGCATCTCTCATTTGAGGGAATTAGTTTTGTAAAATATTTTAGTCCCAAGTTACAGAAATCGACATACCATTATTGAAAAAAAGATTTTTGTCTTCATTTCTTATCGTCGAATGCTAGCACAGCAAAAGCTATCTCCGTTCGTGGTATGAAAGCGTAATTTTGCGCAATTTTTTTCAATGGCGTCTGAAATAAGATCCGTAACAATTGATCCTAAACAGCACCTCATATCACAGTTTTGTTGGCAGGTATTAATGGAGAATACACTTCCGTCACAAATACCATCATTCTATTCTGATAACCACGGTGGATCGGCCTGAGGTGTTAAAAGCTAGATTACAAGATTCCCAAGCGTTTAACTGACAGCAAAATTATCTGTTATTTCCTTAGAACAAGAGGAAAACCCAGCTCCCAGATCTCAACTGTTTGTATTTTGGAGTTCTGTTAGGCTACTTTCATTCGAAATATCCTATTGAAAAATCAGTTAAATACTCTAACTACAATCTAAGGACTCTTTCTGTTTTAACTTGATTGAAAGTAGGGAGAGTTACGAACAATGCATTATTACCCACCAAAGTGCTCGTAAATCAGACTCGAGACAGATCTGTAGTTGTTGAATATCTTGAGTAGCAGACTGATCACACTTGAGAATATATATCAGGGAACATAGATCACAATACTGGGGAAGGAGGGATATCAAATTGCGCCTCCAACCCTCAAAAAATTATATCATTGGTGCAAGTGAGTTACTAAAATGGTCCGCTGCAATGCCCAGGAAAGGAGAAACCTACCCAGATGTATTGATAGCTCTTTATGTTCACATCATTTTTTAATCATAATCAGATTCTAACTTCTCGAGAGAAATATAATCCAAATAAATCTGAAAGAAGAAAATATTACTATAAAGAAATTAAATTGTTTATTTTGTTCGTGACTATAAAGCTAAATAGAAACCCCTTTCCTTTTCTCTGAAAACGTCCTAAAGCATATTTGACAAATTCGATTTAAGTTTTCCTTCAAGTTAGTAGATCGTTTCTCTATATCTGGCGGGAGAGGGAGCAAAGTGTTCATAAGTGTGTGTGTGTGTGTGTGTGTGTGTGTGTGTGTGTGTGTCTGTGTGTGTGTGTGTGTCTGTGTGTGTGTGTATGTGTCTGTGTTTATGTTAGTCTATAACTATCGTAGCTCTAACATATATAACTTGAACTTCCATACATTGATGTGAATCTGTGTTAGTTTTAGAGATATGTTTATCCATCAATATATTCGATAAAAACCAATCTAATACTATCCATCCATGGTTTTGTCTCTCTCGGTCTGCTAGTATTTATTCATATACCTATCTTTGCGTCTATACGTCTGGTAATATCTATCTATCTATCTATCTATCTCTGTACGTCGATATATGTGTGTTTATAAACATATCTCTCCGAAAACAATTCAATCAACATCGTCAACACGATTAGAAATAATTGGGGGGCCAATCCTCTCTCCTTCTGTTTCTCTCGTTCTTGCAGTATTTTTCTTCATATAATTATGTATGCGTGTGTGTGTCAATGAAGAAATGATGGGAGAGAGTCAAACTGATCTGACATCAGTTTAATAGATAGACACCTTTCTTTCCAAACCAGATTCTAATCAGTCTGTCTCTTTCTTGAGACTCTGATGCCTCAAGAACTTTGCTGGATTACAGAATATAATAAATCCTCTTGGTCTGCTAAATGGCGGAGGGACTCCAGTTCTACAAACCTATCATTGTCAGCACCAAACTCATTACTCCTAATGGTGCAGTGCTCAAAATAATTGTTTCACGAGCCGATACTAATGTAATGGGTTTGATCATAACCAAGTGCTCACCTCCGCGGCCCTGTGTCAGACTAACTTTTGTAAATGATTGTCTCTCATGCAGTGATTGGTGACTTAATTGAATAATATGACTAACGTAGTGCGTTTTATCTTCACTGGATTCCTTCCGTGTGAGATATCCAATAGTGACAGATATTTAGTTATAAGCTTATGTCATCTAATTGCAGTACATAGAGCTATACACCTCGAACATGAGCTAGAAAAGTTAGAATTCTTACAGATCGATTGATCAATAATATCCTCTAAGATAGTTCTTGGTACCTTGGCGCCGACTCTATCCGAGAGCAAAGTCTAGAAGTGCGAGTGTCTGCTAGATGTACGACGACTTCTCCCCATCTTTCATTTGTCGAGAAATCATGTCCAACCCAAACATGCGTTTAGTTCTTTGGTTTGTTTTTAATTTTATTTTCAATGTGTAGATTACCTTTGGGTAACTAAATAGATACAGTACTTTTTACAATATGAAGAAATTAGATTATAATAGACAGTATGTCACATTTGTAAATCTCCCTGACAATGTTGATGTTCCCAATCATTCTCGAGATTATTGATGATAAAAGGTAATATAAGATATCTCATCTGTGATTAATACATATATATATATATATATATATATATATATATATATATATATATATATATATATATATATATATATATATATATTGGAATATTATGTACGTAACCTGATAGGCCTCTGTATATATGGATAGATTTATCAATGTCGCTGTAGAGTTCCATCTGACCGGACGTAGATTCTTGGAATGACGAATATCCAAACTGAAGGCGTAGGAACGCATTGTCTCTTTGATTGCATTGCACCGTGAAACCAAATATAAATATTGTAATGGACTAAAAACACATGCACATGCACATACGCACACATACATACAAACTCATATTTATCTATCTATTTATCCCTATATATGTGTGCATGTATCCAAATGATGTATCTGAAACGTGAGTATTCTGTGTATACATATATATATATATATATATATATATATATATATATATATATATATATATATATATGTGTGTGTGTGTGTGTGTGTGTAATGTAATGTGTACTGTAGAGAGTGAGACAGACTCGGGAGTGAAGTGTTTGGTGGTAAGGTTTATTATTCCTTATAAGTAAATAGTCCATATATATATATATATATATATATATATATATATATATATATATATATATATATATATGTATGAAGATTGATTTATCAGAGTCGGTGAATGTGAGATAAAGTTCCATCAAGTTTAATCCGGGTCTGAATTCTCCAGAAAAAAATGTCCAAACGGTCCGTGCAGGAACATATATTTAGGGGTTTATTTTCGATTTTTCTCTCATCCCATTCATGTGAAAAATTCGACAAAGAAGTCGGCTCTCTAGAACATGTATATATAAAATCAGCGTAAATCTGTCGTTTCTTGCAAAAATAATATGTTCTTCCTCTCTAATGTCACGATTTCTATGATCGAAATATCTCTTACTAACCATTTAAAAATAAATGTGTCGTCTTCTTTTCAACGAACGTTTTTTCTTTTTACTTTTACCCGGCGTAGATCGTTCATTGATGAAGTGAACTGTCAGATCTATTCATACATCTATCGTAGACTGTATTTGTCAATTCAATCATAAAGTAAAGCAACCCATGTCCAAATATGTAATATCAATATAAGCATAAACATATGTGCGATGATTTTTTCTTCTCGTGAAGAACATTATGACTCCATATGAAATCCAAAGAAGAAACCATTGAACTTTTCCATCTTTTTTATCCGTCAACCATAAAAATAAAACCAGAGGAGAAACTACAACGTGCAGGCAATTGGAAGGATTTATGTAAACAGTGAGAGTGAAAGTACTTTCTAGAAGGCACTAGTATCTTCTATAAGGTACTTGCATAACCAACCAATAATGTTAAACATAAAAGACTTACTGATGTAAATGCATTTTTACGGTTTCAGTGCAAATAAAGCTATAATTTGATTCGGTTCTTGTGAAGCTTCAACATCGATAGTGCCAATCCATATAGGTTGACAAAATTTCACGAACGATTTTGAATTGGTACATGATACTACTAATGCCTCAGATAATGTTAATAAAGTATTTAAAAGTCATACTCGCACGAATCAATGATGTTTGGATATAGCACTACTACAGTGCAATAAGTTTGGTTTTTTTGGGGGGGTGTAACACTACTACAATACGATTTTATTTAACACTAATACAATGCTAGAAGGTTTTGAGGTATCACTCCCCCGATGTAATAAGGTTTAGTGGTAACACTAGCACGATGCGATAAGGTTTAGTGGTAACTCTCATATGATGTGATAAGGTTTCCCTGGTTCTCCTATAATCAACCTTATTTGGACAGAAGGAGCTATTGATGACCGATAATTTGACGAATAGATTTTATCACCAATCAAGCCTCGAAGGACAATTATGAAAAAACTACCCAATATAAAAATATTGGGGTGGGTTGATCAGGCTCCAGATTCCCTTGAATACGGAGCCGATTCGACTATTTCATCAAACCACTCGGGAAGCAAATAGTGGTTCTTTTGAGTTACTTATTACATGAATTCTAGGAACTAATATATATTCTTTTTTGACGGGTTTGGAACATATTGCAATTTATCAAATATCATACTATACTAATGAATTTCGCCATCCTCTATTCATCGGACGGTAATAATGGACCGATTCTTAATGAACAATTCTACATCAAAAATTATCTCTGATGCACCATTTGAAACAATGGACTTCTCCACTGAGGTGAGTTCAGTATTTTTTTTCTAAAAAATGCCTCATATAATCGGTATATAATCTACAAACTTTCTCAGATTCAATTCACTCTGTTAGTACATAGTTTAACCCTGCTGAATGTACAGGAACAGAAAAATACTATTGAATAAATAACGATATATTTTCAAATCATTCAACATTCTAAACGAAGTTTCTTAAAAATGAGTTTGAAAGTTAGGAAGTAACATATTGAAGGGATGATATATGCATTTAATACTGTTTTTCTCATTTCTCAGATGTATGTTGTGTTATTAAATGTCGTATCTGATTTCAAAGAAACAAAGACATATCCTTGCATTCAAGGTGTGTACAAATGTACAAGAAGAAAAACAAGAATGACCTCTAAAAAAATTATTCCAATAAAAACTTCCGGACACCATTTTATCGTCAACATAAGAGAAAAAGAAAAAAATGCTTTCTTTATTCTTTAAGGGATAATGGAAGAAAAATGATTCAGAAAGAATAAAAGAAATAGTTTTCACAAAAAGGTGTCCTTCGACGGTTGAGACTCTTGTAAATGTTTTATTCTGATTCTGTTTCGATAAAAAGAATACTTCATCTTTTGAATTGGAAATGTCATTGCTAATCTAGGCTTGTTGTTATTGACGAATTAGCGCTTCAAAGATGGATCAACAAATTGAATCAATTTATTCAGTTCAACCTGTCAATCACTTCAAGCCATCTGTGAACATCTGGTCAGTCCACAGAGTATCTATGGTTCGGAACGACGAAATAGGGATTTATTTATTTAGATCAACCTGTCAAACGGTTGAGTAATTAATTTATATCTGCTCAGTCTACTGAATATGTTGTCAGGGATGGAAGAGAAAGGTTCATTTGTTCTGTTTGAGCCACCAATCTTGTTTGGAATATCCCTACATCGTTGATTCGAATGTATTCAATCCTGCCGGGCCTGACTGATGATGTCTATTTGTTAATGAACGTAAATGGACGACTTCGTTCAGAGTTTTACCGGAAAGAACAATTTGATGAAAGAGACAATGATGAGAGAGACGGAGAGGAGACGATGAGTAAGGAGCAAGAAGTGACAAAGGATTAGAGAAAGGTTTAGATATACGGAAAGGAAAGTCGTTGGAGAAAATGTTGTGAGAATAAAGTAAGAAAGAAGACGAAGTGAGAGAAGATGAATTGGAATATGATAGTGAAGATGAAAGGAATAAAATATATGGAAAAACAATCTATGAGGTAAAATAAAAGACATTTTCCAGTTTCTGGCACCTTATTTAGCCATATATTTAACGTTTTTCTCTCACTCTCTCCCGCCATATACATATATATATATATATATATATATATATATATATATATATACATATATGTATATATATATATATATATATATATATATATATATATATATAAACACACACATATATATACACATATATATGTGTATATATATATATGTATATATATATATATACACACATATATATATATAAACACACACACACATATATATACACATATATATATGTGCATATATGTATATGTGTGTATATATATATATATGTATATATATATATACACACACACACATATATATATATATATATATATATATATATATATATATATATATATCGACGTCACCACGTTAGAAGAAAGAAAAGAAAAGAAAAGCACATCCAAGAAATCGAATTTTAGAGAATAATTCTCATTTATTTACATAGCATAGTAAATCTTTCTATTATGGAAAGTAGGTTCGAATTATAAGTCCAGTTACGTCTTTGACCTATAATCATCAAGTGTAACTATGAGCTGACCATAATGAAGGATTTGCAATATACACGCTCGTTTACAAAATCATAGACGTTCGAATCGTGTAATCAAGTAACATCAGAAAAAATTCTGTTACAAACATCCATTTTTACTATGAATAGATAATTTTGAAAAGTACGTCTACGCTGTTATTTATAAATTGCTACACAAATTCGATATCCCTGGTTTTTTCATTTTCAACGTCGAAATGGAACTCACCCAGATATATATTCACCCTAAACAAGACAATTATCTTAAGTATTCTTTCACCTTCTAAAAGCACCTCAGGACAGTATTCTCTCTTTGAATATTTTCTATTATGTTTTGACGATTTATTTCATGGACATCTTATTCTATTTAGGTTCATAAAAGACTTCTGCAACTACTTCCATTGACTTTAATTTAGATATATAGATTGATAGATAGATAGATGGATAAAAGATAAGTAATCATTATTTTGTAATTTCTTGCTAACATATGTGAGTATTTCCGTTAATGTCTCTCAGAAAATGAAAAATCCCATTTCTAACAGCTTAGAAAATGTATCTGAAGATTTTTCCAAAGAAATTTCATACCATTGAATTTTTTTTTCTTTTTCTCCTCTCTTTCTGACAGAAAAAAAACAATCATGATATAACTTTCGATCCGTAGAAGGAGATTGTAAATTATATGTCATTTTTTTTCTTCCACATGAAATATGAATTATGTAATATTTTTCAATTTTTCTGCAACTTTTTCTTATATGTAAACCACATTTAGATGATTGATAGCACAGGAAGATGTAAGGGTGTAATCATTTCTTTCTGATCATATGATCGAAAATGGTAAACTCACGTGTTTTTTAAAATCTCTCTCATGCCTCATTCATCTTATCTATAAGATAAATATTTTCTACACCTTTTGAGTTATTCGTTGACTTTATATCCTCGAGGAATATCTTCCAAACGATCAATGCTTGATTAACATGTATCAACCATAAATTATTTTTAGAAAGATATACATGTTTATTAACATAAGGGTGGGCTCCTTGCAAGTAGATTCAAAGAGCCTCTACGGGATTTGAACCCAGTCTTGTTGATTTTGTTGTACATGCAAAGGTATTAAGGAGAGAAAAGTTTCTTTTCCGTCAGTGAGAAGCTAAAAACATTTCAAACTGAAAAAAAAATCCCTACAAGAATTACATTTGAAAAAGGCCAAAGAATAAATTGGCTGAAATTAGAGAATAACAAAATACAAAAGGAGAATGCCTTTCTGTCTCAAAAAATTTTCATCAAAGGATAAAAAGCAGACATTCGAGGGTTACAAGGTGACAATAATTGCTTCCTAAACGTTCTCGACCTTACTTTACTTTTCACTCATTCTTTCTCTCTTATCTACATATTCTTATCTGCTCCAATATATCCATTTCACTCAGTCCATATCGATTCATCTATCTATAAGATTTAATCTGTTCGTATCCATTATCTGATTTCAGATTTGGTTATGAAACGTATATATATATATATATATATATATATATATATATATATATATATATATATATATATATATATATTTGAGTCATCCACGGATATTACGACTATATAGACCGTTCATTATCCCATTATCCCAACCAGTACCACGAGGGAAGTTGAAACTTTCGCTCAAGACCCAGGGGCTGGTATTTCATCCCTGTCCAAAGTGGAACTGGACGGTCAGTAAGGCTGAATTTAGGAGATGTTATTACTTACGCACAATTCCCCATCCACCTGATTGCTCCATTTCAAAGTTGGTTGAGCATTGCTATATAGCTCATAATGAACAAGTTACCTTACTTGAGGAGTTCACAACCCTGAATGAGAAAGCGTTAATCATGATTATAATTAAATGATTGAGGCATCCACAAAGAGCTGATTGCTGTATTATATATATATATATATATATATATATATATATATATATATATATATATATATATATATATATATATATGTATATTACTCTGCTCTTATCTATTTAGCTCTTCATCAATTTAGATTTACGTATACCTTCTAGAAACACATATTCATTTTGAAAGGCGATTTCTTTGGAGCACAAAACTCATTTCAAGTCAATTCGATCATTCAAGCTCTATTATAATGCTCTGGTGCCCGACCACGTCTATTTTTGTGATTATATACCTAATCATGTTCCTAAAAGTGCTTACTGTGGAGCACGCAAGTTATTACCAATAAATTCGATCCTCACTGAGTATATTGTCAACTAGCAGAGTGTCATACTAAAAATGGATTGGTAAGCATAGGGAAGACGATATAAAGAAAAAAAAAACGGAATAAAGGAATTCACGAGAAAAATAATGATAAAGAATATACAATTGATATCAACAAGAACTATATATATATATATATATATATATATATATATATATATATATATATATATATATATATAGTTCTTGTTAATATCAATTGTATATATATATATATATATATACATATATATATATCAATATCAAGTCTACTAATAACAGCCACGACCAATATTCTTCACTCCTAACAGTTATTGCAGTAAACCATAAAGTTGCACGTAATTTCTCTTCTCAAAACGAGTTAAAGCAACATGCCAATCAATATCAGTTCTACTATTGAATGGAAAATATGTCAGGAGGGGATATATTTACTTCATTCGTCCAATGAGGAATAAAATGATAGAATTGTATAATAAAATTCAAGAAAGGTTCATGCCGTTCGATTAACTCTCATTTTGATTGAAGGTCTTGACTGCTTTCATCAATGTAAGTTTGAAAAGAACGAATAACCAAGAAAACAATGTAAGTGAAATGACTGTACGAATATTGGGTTTTATTGTCGATTCAATTTGACATACCAGACGAGAATCCGATCATTAAAATATATAAAAGATAATTTCAGAGTCCAGAGATGATTAACAATGATAATCGATGATGCTTCCTGTGAGAAATTTACACAACATAGAGACTATCACTGCAATGTGTATAAAAGCAAGACGAATGAGATTAAAGAAATCCTACTTTAAGATATTAATCGTTTTTTGAATATTCGACGGATATTTAAACCTGTTTATCTTGATCGCAACATCTACGTAGGACAACGAATCTCCATGAAAACTTAAAAAGAAGAAGAAATTGAGCAAAGAATCACATTAAGATGGCAAGCCTTTGGCAGAGCAAGCTCAACCTTTCAAAAACAAAAGGATCACCTTAATCCTAAAAAGAAGGGTGTATAACCAATGCATCCTCCTAATAGTCACTTATGGAGCTGAAACATGGAACCTAACCAAGAGACAGATCTTCAAATTGAGAACCATGCAACGTGCGCATGAAAGAATTATTCTGGGCCTCACTTAGAGAGACCACTAAACAGCAAAGTACATCCCGAAGGAGACAGGAGTCGGGAACATCATAGAATCCATTAAAAATCCATTAAAAATCTTAAATGGCAGTGGGCTGGCCATGTTGCAAGAATGGCGTACAACCGATGGACATCGTAACTCGTGACATTGATCCCAACAGATCACATTCGCAACTGAGTCGGGCAGAGTATTAGATGGAGAGACAAGCGAGACAAATTCAGAAAATATGGGCCCTGCGACACCCACAAAAGAGAAGTGTGGCGAATCCTGGGGGAGGATCATGTCCAATGATGGACGTTGAAAGACTGATGATGATGATGATGATGATGATGATGATGATGATGATGATGATGTAATAGATTCCCATGTTCAATCTTCTGTTTGATATGAGTTCATCATTGATTCAGTCACTTCAAACGTAGGTCTGCTTTCCACGACTTAGACGGGTGTTGGAAAGGTATTGATGTAAGGAGTTAGATGGATGTCATGGCAAATGGAAGCACGGTCACGGTCGGCATGGTTGGAATTTGAATCGTGGATATTGACTATCATTACCAGATGTAAAAAAGCAAGATGAATGAGTCGATGAAATAATGGTTCGAAGATGATAACTTTGCATTGTATACCTGATGTATATTTGAACTTGCTCATTCAATACACCTTCATGTTAATATACTGTTTAATATGAGCTTAAAAATAATACTACTTTTTCAAGTTAGAACAGACAGAATATGGCAACTTGAATTGGAAAGATTTGCAGGCCAACATGGCAGATGTCACAGTTGCATGGTCGGTATGAGCAGATTAGGAATGGCGGTTGATGACGGGGTTAGGTATATGGTTTAATATAAGTTCAGCATGATTTATATCATGGCCACAATTCACATCACTTTGCAAGGCAACTGTGCCACTTTGACATAACAGTCCTCATATATTGAGCTTTTGGTAATGGGTTCTGAAGTGAATAGATATGTGAGTTCTCTGTCTATTTATGTCATGTCAAATTCTTTCTTGGAGGATATGGTAGCATCAGATTTTGAATTTATTGTACCTTTCTTGGGCTCTTTAATTTTTGCCTGACAGTAAAACAATGGTTACATTGAGAATAATCGTTCTGATTTAGTAGATAGATAGATAGATAGATAGATA
>OY735239.1:36293367-36308367 GCA_963457665.1 Thysanoteuthis rhombus
TGGATTTATTTCATAGAGTGCTCGATACATTCAACTTCATACGTCGAAAGTCAGGGTTGTTTTGGAGTAGAGCTGAAAATATATAATATGATGTGGATTCTTCACAGAATGAGTTTATGTTTCTGCCCTCTCTGGGCCACATAGGGCGAAAATTAATCTCTCCTCCTCTCTCTCTTCCTCTCTCTCCCACTCTCTCTTTCTCTCTCTCTCTCTATCTCTCTCTCTCTCTCTCTATATATATATATATGTATATATATATATGTATATGTATATATATATATTGCATATATGAATATATAAAACTTCCAAGTGTGTGAATGTTATCAAATCTAAATGATTTACTGAGTAATCGATTCCCGATGATCGAAAAAGTACAGTTTTTATACCGTGAATGACTTGATATCTACCCGGTAGATGTATTCTTCAGAAATGTGTCACCATCCATATTTTGACATCATCTCTAAGTCAGAACCAACGAGAGAACCATAAAAAATGAAATGATATATCCAGTTCGACATTGGCTTCTTCGCACCCCAGCAAAAAGAAAACACACAATGAAAAGAATATCTAAAAAGTTCTCATTCAAGCAAAAAAATGTGTGTTCATTGGACCGACCCAAACAAACATCTCCAGTCTATGTTATACGAACGATACAAACGATACAATTATCAAATCCATCGAACTGCATAATCACTTTCAGTATTTGATGATTATTTCTTCATAATTGCTTGTTTCATTCTCAGAGTTTCTAGAAAGGGAAGATAACTCTCATCGGGAGGTTTTTAGAAAAGATGACAGAGAGAGCGCACGAGAGAGTAACAAGGTTTCATTTAAGTCAGTGTCAGTCTGTCTATCTATCTGTTATATTCAATTCACATAAATTTTCTATCATAATCTCTGTTCATATCAATTCCCTTATTCATCCATCTAAAAAGATGAATAGATATCGAGTGAATAATATGAATAGAAGCAGATCTAAACATTTGGATAGATAAATAGATATGTTCGTTCTTTTATCGTATAAAAGCAGTGTATAGACGGTTTTCATTGAAGAGGATGTTGAAAAAAGTAACAGACAAATCTTGATAGAAATTCTGTTTGACAGTTTTTTGCCTTTTCAATTCCATTTTGATAAAAATTAAAATAATCGTAATGCAGAAAGAAGTGAAAAACCACGTATGAAAAGTTGATCAACAGGCCCGTAGCCAGACACATAAGTATTAACAGAATTCAAATCTGAGACTATCATCCAATTATGTTTGATCTCTATGATTTATTGTCACCCCTTATGAACAAGACAGCACCAACATCAACGAACTTGGCAACAAAATGACAGCGTCAATAATTGAAATAGTTTCTACATTCAAGCCAATGAGCAAACAACCCATTAGCAAAATCTCAGATGAAACTAAAAATCTCATGGATAAACGCAGAAACCTTAACCCACTGACAACAACGAGAGCGAAAATTGAAGAGGCTGAACTAAACAAATTGATCAAGAAGAAACGAAGGGAAGACAGAAGGAGATACACGACGGCAGTCATCGAATCGACTCTCGAAAAAGGTCGAGGCTTCAAAGCTATAAACAAACTCCTCAACTCGGGACGAAGGCAAATAACTAGCATACTCGAGGAAAATGGAAACCTAACAGCAGACAGAGATAGGATTGTCGAACGTGCCAAAGAATTCTACCAGAAAAAAATAGGAGTGGATTATGGTGAAGAAAAAACACATACTGAGTGGGAAACTCATTCTATCCATAGGTTTTTAATCTATCGATATACTTACATACATACGCATGATTTTGGAAGAATCTTGATCATAATTCATTAGCAAAAACAGTTTTGTGTTCTCTCATAATATTTTTATTAAAGGCGTTACTTGCAAAATAGACAAGTTGTGTATATCCAAACAACAGCAAAGCTGAAGTCTGCTAATTTATGCAAGTGATCAGATGACACTTTCTATTGGCCAATCATCTGATCTGCTGTAAAAATGAAACTGCATGGAAAATGATAATAATCACAAAAACGAAACATCAGACAAAAAAAATGTATGTCAATTAGACCAATCTTAATAGACATCTCCAGTCTCTGTTGAACCAACGATACAAACAATACAATTATTTAATCTATGGAACTCTATAATTACTTTCCAGACTTTAATGATTATTTCTTCATAATTGCTTGTTTCATTCATAGAGTTTTGTAGATTATAGCATGTTTGACAGAATGTATAATTTTGGTTGTCTCCACAAAAGATAAGTGTGGCTCATACAAGCTGAATATGTATAATACCATATTAGATTATTACTGTCTGTTTCAGGTTCCATAATCAATTATTAAAAATTAATGAATTGAAGATGAAAGGGAATAAAAATAATGTTATGCGACAGTGTTTTCAGGTTCTATGTAAAGTTCCATTTTCTTGCTTATACAGTTGTTTGGAACTGCATTTGTGAGATCATCATCATCATTATCATCATCATCATCATCATCATCATCATCATCATCATCGTCGTCATCATCATCATCATCATCATCATCGTCATCATCATCATCATCATCATCAGTCTTTCAACGTCCGTCGTTGGACATTGACCTCCCCAAGGATTCGCCACACTTCTCTATCATGTAGCAGAGCTAGCACTTTCTGAATTTGTCTAGCTCATTCCTCCATCTAATATTCTGTTGGCCTCGGTTGCGCATGCGATTTCGGGGTATCCATGTCGTGAGTCGTGATGTCCATCGGTTATCTGATAGTCTTGCAACATGGCCAGCCTACTGCCATTTGATTTTTCTAATTGATTCTATGATGTCTCGACTCCTGTCTTTTATAAGATATACTGTGCTGTGTTATGGTCTCTCCATGTGAGGTCCAGTATAATTCTTTCAAATGCATATTGCATAGTTCTCAATTTGTGGATATGGCTCTTGCTTAGGATCATGTTTCAGCTCCCTAAGTGGCTACAAGAAGTAATATATACATATACGTGTGTGTGTGTGTGTGTGTGTGTGTATGTGTGTGCGTGCGTGTTTGGTGCATGTATGTGTGTGTGAGGGTTTGCATGTACAAATGTGTATATAAGAGTATTTGTGAAACGATTTTGTTTGTTTCAGAAATTAAGTTTGAGGTACACAAAAGATGGGATACATTTGGATGACGAGAAAAAACCTTCCCGATGAAACATTTTGGCAATGTGTTTGTGTTCAGTTTCAATAAAAAAAAATCAATTGGATATTTCGTTTTTTTCTCAGAAAGATTATCCTTGAAGAAGAATGAAAACATTAAGCGCATCATTGTCCTTCAGAAACCATCTGTTCGTAGACACATGGAGAAACACAGACTCACACGTACAGACACACAGAGACATGCTGATGTACTAACACACCCTTACACATGCAAGGAGAATCGCAAACACAGACGGACAGATACTCACGCTGTCTCGCACAGATAGACATACAGGCAAACATGCTCTTTGGTAAGACTGATAATAGGTTAAGCAGTATACTTCCATTACTATAGGCTTAGATAAAAGTTATTGAAGAGGAGTTTGGCTGAGTTCTCACCCAACGATTCCCGTCTCCGTCAACCTCTGTGGTATGACAGGGACGGGACATTTTCGCTAGAATATCTGACAATGTATTTCAGACTTCGTCAGTCTATCTTGTTGTATTTCTCTTTATACTCATACCCATTACACCATCTGAGTCTGGGGACAGGAAGAAGTAGATTCAAGCCTTTCCTTTTGCATATAAGCAGTCTAATGCATATAACGAATGCAATTTCTACTTTTAGGGCCGATAGCTGTTACACTATGCAGCACCCCTCACAGTGACGATTTACATAGAATTGAACTCAAATCTCAAGAGAATAACTCAAACACAAACATCTGAAGGTCTTAAGCTATCAACGTCACAAGGATTCCCTTAAATATCCAAATATAAAAATCGGATATCCCAACTTTATAATAATTGAATGTAGATTATCATTGTCATTCTGAAAGATAACACACTTTCTGTGGACCAAATATGGACATTCACTTAAATTGACATTGTATCATACAGCGATTAAGCAAGTATATCAATCAATCTAACTGTACTTCAACGTTATGTCCCTGATTTATTGATGTCTTTAATAATTTTATGGTGGCAACACTTATCTTGGCAAGGAAACTTTGAAAGGTTGACCAGAATCATATTGAAAAACAGTTTGCAAATTATTCCCTGTTGACTTATAACTGACAATATATGTTTTCCACATTTTTTTTTTTTTCGTATTCACACATTTTTATTCATCCTAATAAAAAATCAAATATTGTGTCTCTGATTTATTGGGTCCCTTGTCAAAAGCGATTGGTCATGAATTCTAAACAATAGTCACGAAGTAACAAGGCCCATTCCATAGAGACACCTTTCATGAAAACAACAGAATTTTATCGACAACACCTTTGGGAAAATTTCCGACGTCGTTTGAAAAACGGAATTTATCAATATTTCAATCAAGACAATTTTATATTTTCAGCCAATCGATCAGTTTTGGAAATTAATTTTATTTTCATTATTAAAAATTCAAGTCGGTATGACTGGTTATGTATATATGTATTTATGTGTGTATGTATCACGCATACGGGCCACACCAAATGGGTTAGAGGGCTGTAAATTTAAACTTTTACGTATTATGTCTATATTTTATTAGTCCCCCTCTAAACAGGGGTTTAATCAGACTATTTAGTTAAAACCTATTCATTGATCATCCATTCTTTTATGTTTTAATTGATCGACCCCAACAAAGCATCATATATATATATATATATATATATATATATATATATATACATACATACATACATACATACATATATATATACATATATATATATATATACATACATATATATGTGTGTGTGTACGTGTGTGTGTATGTATTGATGTATGTATGCATCTATGTATATACATAGCCAATATTGATCAAATTGCTTGTCGCTAACATTCTTTAATTAACCTATGAAAATGAAATCCATCCACCATCTATCTCTTCATTTGTCGTGGTTTGTATATATTAATTTTATGTATAAAATTTATAGCAATTTTGCACCGCATTTGTAACGTTAGTTTGATCATCATAACGATTAAAATAGATACGGAACTCACAGGTTGAAAGATGTCCGAAATTATGTAATCAATTGATATCAAATTGACTGAGACAAGATGGAAATCTGGCAAAAGACAAATAAAAAAGAAAGCGCGTCGTCTCTTTCTAGGCACCTTGGATTCATGAATCTGTCTTGGACGTTCTTCACACCTTATGCAAGTTTTGCCACGACAATGATTATTAAGAAGCAGAACATTCAAATCCTTGAACATTTGGATATGGGGGTGTACATGTGTTTATCAAACTATGTGCATATCTTTCTATCAATCATTTATTGTAGCTTGTCACATATCACCCCACAGTCGGTATACTCATGCATACAAAATGTACACATCAATGTAGCATATATATAAACATATTTATACAAATTCATTTACACAAAAACTCAATATAATATATATATATATATATATATATATATATATATATATATATATATATATATATATATATATATATATATATTCCTTTACACAAATACTCAATACATATATATATTCATTTACGCAAATACTCAATATATATATATATACATATATATATATATATATATATCATTGTTTCATCCACAGACAGCTGTTTCAATGTAATACATCTCTTCAGTGATTGGTATTACAATCTGACAATGCCAAATACAAATGTATATACGTGTCTTTATATATGAGGATTTTGGTTTAGTAACATCTTATTGACTTCATATCCCTATGCTTATAAAATACTCCCCCACGTGTATTAAATTTTGCCTTTGATTATATATCCATGTAAGTATTTACATCGGTAAATCCTTAACAAAACCAGTGTCCTAACACCTAATTTTTTTTTTACTGATGACTGCCCAACAAACAATGGAGGAAGAAACATATTCATTGATCACCCGTTTTTGTTTTCTTTTCGATTATTTTGAAATGGTTACTCACTACATGCCTGGGTTTTCCTTTTGAATCATGAGGAAGCAAATTACTTGCGCAAGATATATTGCCGGTGGTGAAATTGAATATGACTTGAAATATTTGATAAAGACATGATTTGTTCGTAAAAAGGGGGTTGTACATGGCAAATATATTCGGTATTTATCATTCTATTCTGGCCTTGCGAAGATGACAACAAGCTTGTTCTTCGTTATGAAAGCAACCAATATTCACCCTCAATCGTTCTCACACATTTTGCTATGTACGTACCTCCATTTGCTATGCTTTATCTATCATTCATGATTCGCATGTTTTAAGTTTCTTACTTTGTTATGAATATAAGTTACGATCCAGTTCTGTCGAGTGGAGACATGGAAAATAAGTTCTGCAAAACTAATATAAGTGTCTTGAATATGATATATGTAACAGAATAAACACTTTGTCCATAGCTAAGGAAATGAATGGATGGTATCCTTTTGTTGAATAAACTACAAATATTTACTGACAACCGTATTTATACAATTTGAAAGTTACAAATTGTTACTGTTTGTTTCATCTATAATTCATCGTTTGTGTTCTTCCAATGCCTTGACAGCTATGGTTTTCTTGTTCATTTCTGTTGACTACAAGCACGAAAGATAGGCTCTGTGAAACTAATGTAAGTATTTAGAGAGACACTGGATACTAATGCAAATTCGATGTCTCTCTGATACGGGCCGAAGTTATACTGAAAAAATAGACAGGATTTGGTGATGAGAAATATTTGATTTATATATTCCTTCCAAATCAAGGAATGGATGAAGATGGTGGCTGTGGATATTTGATAAATTTCAGTTAATGTTAACGAAAGCAATCGTAAGGATTTAAATCGAGAAAAAAACTGATCTCTATCCAATATGAACCTGAAGAATTCACTGCAGCGTCTTAATAGATATGGATAGTAAAAATACAGGGCATAACTTTACGATCATACATTCAGCTTGAGTAGCATCAGATTCTTCAGCATTTTAGCATATTTATCAGAAACGCTCAAAGTCTGTAGGAGTCAAATAAGTACTCACGTTGTCAGGTCTATTTTGGGATAACTTAATTTCTTTCATGTACGATCTAAAAATGGCTCTACCATACAATTACTCCATGTACTGATACATGTAAAGTTTGTTTTAGTCATTGGTCTCTCTGGACATTCCAATAGAGAGGTTGGAGATAAGCAATTTCTAAAGTAGTGTTAGATAATGCTGGTCAAAAAAGGCATTAACTAATTGGTCGCGAGTTGAGCTTATTCCCAATTTCTGTACCGTATCTAATCGCGTAAATACCCATAAATATTCATCGCCTCTTTTGTCTGTAAGAGATTGGATTAATGAGAAACTCAAGTTCATCCAGTAGAAAAATACCAAAATTGCCTAGTCATACGGTAAGGGAGAGTTGAATCGAGCACAAAGATAAATAAAGTGTGAATATATTTGTGTGAATACTACTTAGTGCTGCCTTTGTGAACAGAAAGATAGATTTGAACAGATTGAGATACATGGATAAAGAGAAACAGAATTAGATTCTCATATTCATATACACACACATATATATATGTGTGTGTGTGTGTGTGTGAATATATATATATATGTATATATATATATATATTGAGAGAGACAGACAGACAGACAGATGTAGATAGATAGATGAAGCAATTGTCTTATATGTAATTGTCTCGTATATATGTAGATATATAATTGCTCGAGGAATGGAACAAAATTTTTTGCCTTTCTCTATTCCTATTTAACGAGCAGTTTCTTCCTTGGTTTTCCTTCTTCAAATATTTTGTTCTAACTTCTACTCATTGAAGTAAAACTGCTATATCTCCTTATTCATGATGTTCCTTGTTTAATTACCACTGATTGAAAACAACCATCTGAACAGAAAAAAGGGATTAAGATTCGTAAAGAAACACTTGTTTTGCCACTCCTCAAATGATCGAAAATGTTTTTGAAGGCCCTATTATATCGATTTGCTTATTTACCGTTTACCATTCCCCGTTCAATTTGCATCTATTTTAACTCATTTCTCCCTTCCTGTATATCAAATTCGAATAACTACATTATTTGTAAAGTTTTTCATACTTCCAAATAAAAAGCACTCAAGCCTCATTTCTTCTTCACCCGAATTTTAAAGCAAAACTAAAGTATAATTGAGATGTATTCCCAACAAAGGAAGTGCACTCAACTAAATGGGTTCGATCTTTAATTGCATCCCCCCCCCTGGCATGATGCAGGACAGACTTGGTTCTTAAATCTTGGTTGCTAACCAGTGTAGGAAACGGACAACATTTAAACTGCTGGCAGTTACAAAGCTCGAGTAAAGGAGGGAAAGAGATGGGTGTATTCCCAGGAACTCTCACCTGTAACACCATCTCGTTACTGACGGTTTGGTTTGTTGCACGTAAGGCAACCGAAGTCGAGATGAAAGAAATACTGGTTGTAGTTTTATAATGGTTAAAAATGCTTCGTCTGATGGAGAGATAATTCAAAAGTTCAGTGTGAGTTTTGACGTGTGTGCAACAATTTAGTGAACAGGAACCGACAAACATGAACTAATTAGTCCTTTTTAATTAGTGAATTCTGCGTTAAGATGATGCATGATATTTTGATACTCACCAGAAACTTAATTAGCAAAATGGAACGCGAACAATTTTATTTGAGCCATGATAGACGACTTTGGATTTTGATCAAGAATGTCTTCCTTTTGATCTTTGTGTTTGCTCTTTCAATTGGCGTCTCGTTCTCAATACGAAATCCGTCAGCGAGAGTCTTTTCACACAAATTTAGATTCAAAAATCTCACCAATCCAAATTTATAAAAAAATATTGTGTCAGTTGCTGTCATGTCGTGATACGCGATTGGAGAAGACTGGAATTGTTAAAAGTGTGAAGCTGAAAAGTAAAGAAAACATATTTCTATAACTTTCATTTCCTGTGTCTTAAATAAATAAATGAATATCAACTTTGTCTGGAATTCTCTTCCCAAACTTTTGAACATTGCCATCATACGATTGATCTTTGAGTATGATTTTTTTTTAATGAAACAGCTTGGATTGTGTGTTTTTTATGAATGGGTATCGTTTTCAAGATATTTATGAAGCGTAGTTATGGAAAAGTGAAGGACATATCGACTGGAACTTAATGATAAAAGCAGTGAGAATGAGATGAAAGTTTAAATAGATTGTGGAATAGTAACAATGACTCTTTGAATTAAAGACAAAGAAGAAAGCCAAAATAAATGAAAGAAGTTAAAATTGTATAATTCAATGTACTAAACATGAAATAAAGAATCGATACGTTGAATCTCGCCATCTTTAGGGCCTTTTAACACAATAGTTCAGCTGGTGTATGTCACTTATTTCCATGATATCTAAAATCTTCAGATGAAATATCGTTATAAAGATAAATCGAAAGTTTAGCTGAGTATGGCCGAAGAGCAAATCAGCTGAAACATGATTATAAAACAGGAAGATTATTCTCGTTCGGATGGGATGGTCAATTTTGATATCCAAGTCACAGAGTATTTTGTCGCTTTGACCATGGATATTTCCGGTTTGTGCTGATACGTCTGGTCTGTATGGTTGAATTTTATCTGTTTGTTCAGTTTCAAGTGTATAACTTGCTACCCTGTCGCATCTGTTCTTATAGCCTTTCGGGACCAGCTGTATAATTATGTATTTTACAGTCTTATCCTTTTCTCCACATAGGCGGCATTTGCTTTTTGTTTATATTCTGTCGATTTTTGCCTTGAAATGGTTTGTCCTGATGCATTTGTTTTTGGCAGCCAGGTTTCTCATGCGTAGCCATGTCGATGATCTCTTGTCTGCAACATTTTGCGTCTATCTTTTGAATTCTTCGTATAGTTCTTACTGTTCCCATTTTCCTTTCTTTGATGACAATGCTGCCCTTTCGTTAACTACTTTTTTTTCTCTTGGTTGCATTGCTGCAGACGCTTTTTATATCTAAACTATTTGCTTTTATAATCCTATTTTGGCCTTTTGTACTTAATTTAAATTTTTTTTTTTTTGAAGTTCAGTACTTCTATCTGGATGTACTGGAACTTTTTCGGTTGCTACATAATGAATAATACTACCTAAAAATGTAATTCTTTATACATGCAACATTCAACCAACGGGAGAGCTAAGGATATATATATATATATATATATATATATATATATATATATATATATATATATACACACACATATATATATGTGTGTGTGTGTGTGTGTGTGTGTGTGTGGATGATTCAATAATTAATGCTTCTCAATTAAGGGTTGAGCACTCTTTAAGTGAGGTAACTCATCCATTGCAAGCTTATGCAATGCTCTTCCATGATAGGAATAGAGCACTCTGGTGGATGAGGAGTTTCTGCACAAAATGAATATATCACTTACATTCATCATTACTGACCACCCAGTTCCGTAGTCTAGAGGTAGGATATCGGCCTCTGGTTCCGATGGGAGGGTTTCAATTCTGCCTCGCGGTACTGGATGGGATAAAGTCTATAGCCACACTGGAGAGATGTAATATATCGAAACAGCTGTCTGTGGATGACACAATAATATATATATATATATATATATATATATATATATATATATATATCAGCAGGAAAGTTATGGTAACAGCATCAAGCGATTTGGCAATTGTCGGCAAAATGAACAAATTATTCCAACATTTTATATGTTGCTAATAGAACTTAGATGAATAGAAAAACGTTTTTGTAACTATAATCAAAACGGAAACTGGGGAAAAAGACTATTAAGCACACAGAGAATAGTTATCTCTCCCAACACCGTACATTGACAAAAAGCTTAATGGCAATAAAATATCGAAAACAAGAAGTAGAACTCTGAATATAGAAATATTGATTTACTCCACCTGAAATATAAATTTACTGTTTTTATTTACTGTTTATTGATAGTGTATTCCCCGGCAAAATTATTCAAATATATCTCAATCCAAATATATTCGACAAACTGCCCATAATATAATCATTTTTTTTCTGTCAATTGCTCTTACATCCATTACATTTAATCTAGAACTGTTGGCAATATCATTGAAACTAATGGATGGATACATGTGAATACATACACTTCCGACAACATTTTTGGTAAAACTAGAAAATACAGGTAAAATGTAACAAAAATAAAATCTTTGATGTCTTTGCTCATTAACGAATCTCCTAAATCTATTCCTATTTTCAAGAAAAAACACCGATTAAACAAATCCTAACAAATCCTCTCAAAATTGTCTTTTCTACTCAGTTTTTCAACACAAATAATTTATCTTATAAAGATGTCTAAACCATGCGTCAAGATGACCAGCAATCTGCAAAGACAATCGCTCAGAGACTCAATCTTGACAAAGAGTCATGTTCAGCAAATCATCCCAACAAGTCATGCCTAGTAGATTCGATATTTACTGGACGTGTGTCGCTCTTAGAAACTGACAGGTAAAGAGTTAGTATCAGAAAAATATAGAAGGCTGTTAGACATTGAATGCAATTTTTTATATTGTAGACAGATAATGTTGAAAGTGGTAGGTTATGCAAATGCCTATTTACGGTATCCACGCGACGAATGCTTTATTGACGCTTACTATGTGCATTCAAATGCCTCATTGGAATGATCACTTAGAAACATCCTGAACTGTTAACCCTTCCATTCTGAAAACGTTGATAACTAAATAATTGGCAATAATTTTTATGGATATATCGAGACATTCAATGTATTACAGTTTATGTTTGGACTAACTGTTCAACCTGTCCACAGTACAAGAGCAACATATAATATGGATTTATATTTTTCAACTAATCATTTGTCATGATTTTAATATATATATATATATATATATATATATATATATATATATATATATATATATATATATATATGTATGTATATATGTATCAGCAGAAAAGTTATGGTAAAAGCACCAAGCGATTTGGCAATTGTCGATAAAATGAACAAATTATTCCAACATTTTATATGTTGGTAATAGAACTTAGATGAATAGGAAAACGTTTTTGTAACTATAATCAAAACGGAAACTGTGGAAAAAGACTATTAAACACACAGAGAATAGTTATCTCTCCCAACCCCGTACATTGACAAAAAGCTTAATGGCAATAAAATATCGAAAACAAGAAGTAGAACTCTGAATATAGAAATATTGATTTACTCCACCTGAAATATAAATTTACTGTTTTTATTTACTGTTTATTGATAGTGTATTCCCCGGCAAAATTATACAAATATATCTCAATCCAAATATATTCGACAAACTGCCCATAATATAATCATTTTTTTTCTGTCAATTGCTCTTACATCCATTACATTTAATCGAGAACTGTCGGCAATATCGTTGAAACTGACGGATAGATACATGTGAATACATACACTTCCCACAACATTATTGGTAAAACTAGAAAATACAGGTAAAATGTAACAAAAATAAAATCTTTGATATCTTTGCTCATTAACGAATATCCTAAATCTATTCACATTTTCAAGAAAAAACACCGATTAAACAAATCCTAACAAATCCTCTCAAAATTGTCTTTTCTACTCAGTTTTTCAACACAAATAATTTATCTTATAAAGATGTCTAAACCATGCGCCAAGATGACCAGCAATCTGCAAAGACAATCGCTCAGAGACTCAATCTTGACGAAAAGTCATGTTCAGCAAATCTTCTCAACAAGTCATGCCTAGTAGATTCGATATTTACTAGATGTGTGTCGTTCTTGCAAACTGACAGGTAAAGAGTTAGTATCAGAAAAATGTAGAAGGCTGTTAGACATTGAATGCAATTTTTTATATTGTAGACAGATAATGTTAAAATTGGTAGGTTATGCAAATGCCTATTTACGGTATCCACGCGACGAATGCTTTATTGACGCTTACTATGTGCATTCAAATGCCTCATTGGAATGATCACTTAGAAACATCCTGAACTGTTAACCCTTCCATTTTGAAAACGTTGATAACTAAATAATTGGCAATATTTTTTATGGATATATCGAGATATTCAATGAATTACAGTTTATGTTTGGACAAACTGTTCAACCTATCCACAGTACAAGAGCAACATATAATATGGATTTATATTTTTCAACTAATCATTTGTCATGATTTTAATATATATATATATATATATATATATATATATTTATATATATATATATATTAAATATAATATTGGACTAGAAGATTATGTGTGTGCTTTCACGTCACTAATGCTTAAATGTGTAAATGAAATCTTGATAACTTTATCATAATCATCAATCTCTTAACGTCCGTTGTTGGACATAGATATTTCCCAGGATTCACTATGCTTCTCTACCATGGACGCCGCAGAGCCAATACTTTATGAATTTGTCTAGATCATCTCTCCTTCAAATACTCTGCTAGCCTCAATTGCGCATATGATCTCGTGGATCTGTGGTGATCCATGTCGTAAGTCGTAATAACAATCGGTTGTCTGCCATTTGGAACACGGCAATCATAATGCTTTTATTTAAAACGGGTAACTTTATTAACTGCAATATATTCATTAGTTTAATGATGTATTGAAGTAGACCTATGCGCAACAATATCCTGTTGCCTATGTAGTTCTCAGTCCGATTTCTTGATTCATTCTGAAAACCTTTATCTTGTCCTTCAATCCCGGACAATAATATTTGCAGCTACTTATATTGTCCTTTTCTATCTCTATTATTGTTCGGACTATCCTCATCTTGGTTGTTTTCCATACAACGTTTCGGCCATTGTTCTCTATTTTGTAATAAACATTTTTACACGATATGTTTGCATTCAGCTAATATTGCTTGTGTTTGTTAGAAAAAAATATGTATATATATATATATATATATATATATGACCATGTGTGTGTGTGTATATATATATATATATATATATATATATATATACATATATATATACGTATTATCAAGTGTGTGTCGAGTTTATATCGTTTGATATCTAGCAGAGTACCCGTTTTGCCCGGTTGTCAAATCTATAGAAGCGTTTGTTTTAAACCTAAATGGCTCAATTGAAAGCAAAGTTTTAGATGTATTTCTGTTTGTAAAACAATTGTCCATGCAAATATTGTTTTTTTTAAATATTTCAAAAGTTGATTTATGAGGTTGTTGTTAATTATTGAAAAAATCTAAACAGCAAATCATTAAGGAATGTCTCTGTCCTGGTAACCTTTGATCGTTACACATGGCATTTCTGATTTGTAGAATTAACTCGAAAAAATCAATTGAAAAAAATATAATTACAACGTTAAATTTCTCATATAGTTTGAGTAAAAAAAAGGCATAAAAAATGAAGGAAAAATATGATTAAAAATGAAACATAAATAGCAATGTCTGATGTTATAAAGAGTGGAGTTAAATTGATATATTACTTAATAACTATCCATTTTCATTTTATACTTAGGAATAAATCGATGTAAAAAAACTATAATCATTTTCATCATATAGGCAATATACCACATGCAGTGACAGTAGTAATACGGAAGGATATGGTTGTCTTTGGATTTTTTGAATATTGAATATGGCTTCTCCGTGTGTAAAACTAGTTGAAAAAGCTTGAACAATCAGCATTAACAAAAATTTTGAAAAATGAAACTTACTAGCAATATATATATTCTAAAAAGAGTGGGATTTGATTAAATATGAGCAATATTTATCAGACCTAAGACATAGACTTTCGACTTAATTTACCCATTTACATTTAAACCTAACTAATTTTAGTTATGATTAGAAAACAAAATGATGTAGAAGTACAATCACCGTCTATATCAGGTACAGTAAGAGCAGTAGTAGCACATATGTTTACATGGCAAGGCCTTGTTCTCCTAAAGACTGCTAACTAGTTAAGAGGGAGAC
>OY735239.1:36310867-36348367 GCA_963457665.1 Thysanoteuthis rhombus
CGGACTACGTGATTGGTCAGCCCATTCACCAGTCGAGCAAAGTCAAACAAATCAAAATTAGTAAATTCTTAAATTTTCTCAAATTTCTCTCCACATTGAAAGACCTTGTGCCATACTACATATCACGGAAATAACTGCTGTTGGCTTTAGACAATGCATATTGGCCTGCCCATTCATCAGTTAAGTATTGTTCACCAAATTCAAATAAGCAGATTCTCTTGATGATTGCTAATGATCAGAAGATTGTCCCATAACTATGTCCACCCACGACATTTTCCCTGGGTGTAAACACCCAGACATATCACCGAGGATCCTTTTTTTTTTTGTTTGCCATTATTCCTTCCTACAATGGCATCCTTTCCATCTTCTTTTGTCCTTTTATCAGTATTCTCTGAAGCTTTAAGATTAGAGACAGTCGCAATAGAAATTTGGACGCATGGAGTAACTTATCAGTTATTGAACAGACGAGTTGAAATTGCTTTATTATGTAAGCGAAAAGCATTTATTCCAACTCACATTCTAGGTTAACTATGGGCAACTATAGAAGGAATTTGACCGGGAGATATCGATTCCATTATAACGAACAAATATCTAACGAAAACCGTTGGCTCCGTGGATTCTTTCAGAATAGTCCCTTTGAAATTTCACACGTGTATCACTGCATCTCATACAACTTTAAGTCTTCAAGGATCATCATCAGCTGTTTTATTCTGCTCTTCTTGGCGTCCCTGGTTCAAGATATCATCCCCTTATATGTTGGAATGCTCAAAGCCAAAGGTTGACCATAAGAGCTGATAGATATTGGTTCTACAATCTTTTGCTAAAAAAAGTATATATGAAACATGGCAGATGGACCAAAGAGGTCATTGTAAATGTGACGGTCATAGAGAACACATGCTGTCTCGAAAAGGATCAAATGACTGGGTAACGCTTCTGGAGAGTGCATACCCACCCATTCGTAGTAAAACTATGCCTGCTGATATAGAAGCAACATATATAAGATGAAATAAATAATATTCAGAGTTAAATAAAAAGTGTTTCGAACATGATGGATGGGCCGGAGAGATCATTGTGAATGTGAACACTCAATAGGGATTGCATTGATGACTGAGTAACCAAGTAGTGCATTTGCATCCACCGTAAAACTTTGCCTATTTGGTGTAAAAACAATATAAACAGTTTGAAAGAATTACTCTTGAAAGATAAATAATGAGAGACCATGTTTAAAATTCTGGTTTGTTTTGCTACGAGCCCTTATAGATGTAATACACATCATCTTCCATCCTAGTGTACACCTTTGTGCTGTACTTCCCATCAGCCCGACTTTGATGGCCTAATATTACATATTCATCTTCTCTGGGGGTCTGGGAATGCTCAAAGATCTCTTCATATGAATTAAATGCTATTGCTTCTTTGTTTTACGCCATTTCAGCTTACAATATGTTTCTATAGGAACAGTCTGCATTTGGTTGCCACGGGGAACTTGTTTACTTTATTTTATCAATGTTGTTACAAACTCCATTCCTGTAAACTTTTAGTGCTTCATAAAAATTGTTCAGAAAGTTTCTCCCTTTATTTTCTCAAATATTTTGTCGTCTTTTTCTGTTGCGAATATTCAAATCCTCCATTTTTTTCTCAATCCTCGCCAAAACATCTTTTCCGATTAGAAACCAAAATACATTCCTGTATTTGCATAGATCATTCAAAAAGTGTGTTTATTATTTTTTCCCTCTACGTTCTGCCAAATACACAAAGTTCTGTTTGCAGTCAACGCATTCACTGGACCCAGAATTGGATCAATATTCATATTGAGATAATAAACAAAAGAAAACAATAATCAAACGATACCAGCCAGGTCTTCGGTTCAACAAAGAAAATCTATTCAAGAAATAACCCAGACTTTTTATGTATTCAACTTCGGGTTTATGTGTGCAACTTTCGGGAGTTATGAATAAATTTTATTTTTCAATTTCTTTGTGAAAAATCTTATTTCGAATATTTGAGGTTAGAGACCATTCTATACAGAATTCATAATTTGTTGGTTTTTTTTAATGTTTGGGGCTTTTTTCCCGTTTTTGTTTTTTTTTTCATTTTTTTGAATTTGAGAACATTTTCTTCCCTCGATGTTATTATCTCTGCCAACAAAGTTGGGAAGAATTTATGTATCCCTCTGTGTTTGCTTATTCGTCTGATTACCATTACAATATCTCTGAAAGTTTTCGCTGAATTTAAATCATAAATTCTGGAATATTCTACTGTAAGTCAAAGAACAATTGATTCTTTTGGAGTGAATGAATGATGCTCCCTGATTTTATAGTGACGATGTCAGTTTTGATAAATCAACGATTCTCTGGTGATTCTGATTTTCTAGGAACCAAATAGATGGACAGATACGTGTTATGAATGGAGAAATTGTGTTGCATAACAATAGCACCTTTGCATGTTCAATGCCCCGGGATTTCATTGCAATATTCAAATGACGTATAACAAAAATGATTGAGCGAATCGAATCCAATGAAAAGTTTGAGCTTGAGAGTCTGTAAAGATGAGAAAGTTATGTGCAAGAAAGTCGAAAGTTTGCATACCTTCCTGGTCTTACCTGCAGTTTTGTGATTCTCTGTCGGAGAAGTTGTGAAGCAAACGTTTATTGCAAAATGTCACTGATAAATTTTTTTTTCAATTCGGGTTATGCATTTTGCTATTAATTGTGGGTAACTTGCTTCCGAAGAAGAGAAATGTATTGCAAAAACTCTCTAAAATCAGTCTACTGTGTCTCTCTTTCTTCCCCTTCATTGCCAGTCACCTTTTTCTCCATCAAGACACGGTCAATTTAAATTCTCTTCTCAGACGAAGCTGCGCGCGCGGCTGACGACCCGAAAAAGCCGGTCACTTTATCAGATGACTTGTTTCCATCCAATAAAAAATAAAATTTTTTATATTAACCTGAACAATTCTTGCTTCTGGTGGATCAACTATGTCATTCAACCGACGTCCACACAAAACTCATTTGTTACATTTCATTAATTCGATTCGCTGACATCCGTTTTTGAACTCCAAAAGACATAGAAATGATACGATTTACGAAACATTAGGGAGGATTCCTGGAACTTTGAGCCCAATTTCTATCAGATTACATGACTCCATGAAGTCCATGAATTACAATTTTTTTCTGACATTGTTTTTTAAACCCGAGTTATAGGATGGATCAATAACTTACTTGCCCGACACATAGTTATATGCTGAATTTTGATTCGAAATCATCACTGTATTATATTTGATACGAGTGATTAATATTTGACACTGAATTGACAAATGACATTGTGTCGACAAATAGTCATTTGTTGCGTAAATTCTTTTTATTTCACCAATAAACTGCGAACTCATTTGAAAGTTGGATTCCCGGTGAAGATGCAATTTTATGCAAGATCATTTCATATTTGAATTGTCCAACATTTTTTCAATTTTAAAATGAGCCAGTTAACGTGCTCTTGGATTATGGTGTATTGTGAAATGATGTGCAGTTATCTCTTTTTGTAAGACTATCTGTGAAATCTGAGGAAAATATTTTCGTCATTCTACCTTACATTTGCATGATGTTCAGACTATTTCATTTATTTGGAAAACAGAAGATGAAAAAATGTTTTCCAGTGTTTGTTTTAGTTCTGCTATTTATTGAAGCCATAGAAATAACTTAATCATAAATGGATGATTCTATACCTTTTATTTCATGTCGTCCGGGCATTCTTTTTCTTTCAGGGTTTATTTCTGGTGAATCTGGGGGAATTATTTAATAATAATTTTGAAAGTGAATTTCCACCAAAAGCGTAATTAAATTTATTGCAAAGAATACGTTCTAACAAAAATCTTCTTGTTTTGTCAATACCAAAATGACTAATGTATTTAGTTTATCAATTTACTTCGGTTATTTTGTCACTTCGAGTAAAAATAATTATCTTATATCTGCAGATTTTATCAAAGGAAGCTTTATCTGGTTGGAAGAAAACAGCTTAATTTAAACATGAAATCATTATTGTCCAGTAAAAAAAGGATATTGATTATTACATAGAATTGTTGAGAAAATATATTGCATGAAAAAAATTCAGGTCGTTGGAAGATTTTTCATGATTGTCAGGAATTTGTTTTCTTTGAATTTTTTTTTCTGGAATGTTAGGATTTTTCAAATTAAATTCTTACCAGAAACATGATTAAATTTCTTGGAAAAATTGTGTCCGAACAGAAAATTGAAAAAGCTTAAAAAATGAATTAATTTTTCAGAAATATTTAACTCACGTCAATTGCATGATTTGAAATGTTTTTTAATTGTTCCTAATTGGCTACAACTTAGTGAATATTCCGACGCTTAACAACAATTCAATCTCAACTGGAGATTTTTTTCTCTCAAGAGATTCCCTCTCTTCTTCCCTCTTAGATTTTTGATAATTTGTTTCTCACCTTTTCTCTTCCTGCATATATCTGCATATGGATATTTATCTGTTGCACTATATATATATATATATATATATATATATATATATATATACACATATATATATATATATATATATATATATATATATATATATATATATATATATATATATATATATATATATATGAATACATCAATATACACACAGAATGGTGGAGAGTGAGTGGAAAATTTTGGAAAATTGGGAAAAAATTAATCAATTGTTCTGAGGATGTTTTCCTCTCATATGTATGCATATCCACATATACAGTCAAATATCTTTCACTGAAAAACATCTTGACAAAAAGATAAAAAATGAAAACCTCTTTTTATCGACTCAGTCTTAATCTTATTAAATTCCACTGTATCAATCTATTCTGGAACCCATCAGATATTCTCGCAGACTGCAACGCCTAAACATCCACTGAATATTGACATATATATTATCCATTGCTATGAACAAATTACTTATTGACAGACCCGACTAAGTAGAATTCTGAAAAAAAAAAAGTCTTTTTCCTGTCTTTGCATCAAATAAAGAGGAGAGTCTCTGCATTGATAGGGGAAAAGTCATTTCAGAAGTGATTACCCCCCCCCCCTCCCTTGAGTAGATCGGAGAAGACGGTTAGCATAGAAATATTTGAGCTCCAGAGAGCCATTCAGGGTTTTCGTAGGTTAATTGGCATTGAAGCTGGAACATTCATCCAAGTTTCCCTTCTCAATTTCCACTAAGGATTCCGTCCTTTTTTCTGGTCTGTACAATTTACAAATTGCTTTACATTGGGACCCTTCGGGGAAAACATCGAGAAATAAGATGAAAATCATCATCATCATCATCATCATCATCATCATCATCAGTCTTTTAACGTCCATAGTCAGACATAGACCTTCCCCAACATCCACCATATTTCTCTCCGATGAGCGTTGTGGAGTCATTTTTCTTCTAAATTTGTATAATCTATCTCACTATCTTGTATCCTGCCAGCCTTGGTTTTGCTTGTGATCTCTGGAGATTCATACTGTGAATTGTCTGCCATTCTTGCAACTTGACCAGCCCATTAGCATTTCAGTTTTTTTTATAGATTCTATGATGTTTCGGACCCCCGTTTTCTTCCTATGCTTTGTTGTGATATCTCTATGATTTTTTTCATGAGCACGTTGTATACTTCTTAGTTTGTGGGTCTGTCTCTTGTTTAGGTTCCATGTTTCAGCTCCTAAAGTAACTATTCTATTAGGAAGATGCATTGGCTGTATACTATTCTTTTCAGGATTATTGGGGTCGTCTTGTTTTCAAAGGTTGAGCTTGTTCAGCTGAAGGCTCGACACCCCTGAGTGATTCTTTGCTTATTCTCTTCTTTCTTTGTAGGTTCCATAGAGATTCGTTGTCCCAGGTATATTCAATGGAATACTTTCACAAATTTTGCTTCTTCAATTTTGACAGTTACATTCTTATTTCCGATGTGGTTGTTGCACATGACTTTTGTTCTGTTGGTATATGGTTGAAAGAAATACAAAAATATATAATTTTCCTATTAATGTAATGAAATGCATCCGTACCTATCTGTCTAATGCACCTTCGTTAGTATGTAAGATTTGGAAACTTAGTTCTGTCAGTTAGATAGACTCCTAGTGAGCAGTTGATCATGAGTTCAAAATACGGTAGGGAAATGTGAATTATATATATATAGGTGTACACCCCTAATTCTGGGTAAGATTATCTTTGTTTTGGTTGAAAAATAAAGTCAACTCCAGTTTTGTGAGTTTGACAATTTGCTGCCTGATTTTACAAACGTTCAGTAAAACAAAAGTCATGTGTCAGTCTTGCTTTCTTTGTTTTGTTTAAATGAAAGTAATAGCTAATAATTGTTGACAATAAAGAAGGTGTCAGTGTAGTAGAAAATGAACGACCAATTTGGATATGTCTGCAATGCTCAACTCTTAATTTTGTTCGACAGATAATGCACCATTTTCATTTTGATAATCATATGTGATTCTTCTTGAACAAAGAATAGCAGCGATCAAGCACAAGAATAGATTAGGAAAGGTTTGACTTGAGGATCAAGAAAGATGAAATAGGTATCAGGAGAATAAGCGGATAACACATTCCAATCTATTTGGGATAGATGACAAGAACTGTCTCTCCAGAGACAATATTGATCCCAAAACCTGCCTTTGTTCATTGCAGCAAACATTTCTCTCACTTTAGAATTGCCACAAAGTTGTAGAAACAAAGCTAATTCCCGATTTTCTTTTTTTTAAATGATTGTATGGGTAGGAGACAGAGATTAGTTGGATAGGCGAGAACAAATAAATCTCCAGCAAAGAATATCAGTTCAATATTCAAAAGAAATATGTGGTGAGAGAAAATAAAAAGAATGAAAGCTGAATGTAACTTGATACATATTTTTGATTGTTCCAAACCTTTCATTGTTCAGTATTGTCTGTATTCATTGAATTTGCATGTAACAATTTATCTTTATTCCAATGCTGGAGATGAGGGAAATTCGTTTGATCCTTTCCAAAAGGACTTGGTCTATTCATTTGGTTTTGTGAAGTGGATGGACGACACAAAATACGAATCAAACTAACATAAAAACTAATGTTTTGGAAATGAATTTCACCAAATTATGTCAGCAATTTCCATTGAGAAATTGACTCCATGAATCGAACTAAACTTGATTGATGTACATCGATACAGTGGTTGTACTATATCGATCTATATTATAACATATTGTACATATCGTACATAATTATGAACAGTGGTTAACACTGTTGAGAGAAATCATCCCTGATGTGGGAGGATGCTATCGGATTTCTATTCCAGCCTCGTGGTTTATAGGTGTCTCTAACAAACTTGGTTGTGATTTCTCTTTATTTCAACTTGAATGTGTTGTTGTACTTCTAGGGGAATTATGTGTTCATTAGGACAAATATATAGTTATTTAGATTTGGTCTGATAAATGTCATCTTTTATTTAAATGGATCATTCTCCCTTACTGGTGTCTTTGTGAACTGGATAATAGAGTTTTCGTGTAAGTTACGGAGTAAAAGGTACGTGATGGTTGAGAAGTCGAACTGATGGTGCAGTAGTGCTAAAGAGTTTGTGTGTAAGCATAGTAATAGGAGGCTAATCTTTCAAGCACTTAGGAGATTAGCTCATTGTGGGGGAGCATTGAATAAACTTCGTTCCTGGTCGAGAGTATTGTATTGAAAGATATCCACTTATCATGTCTTTCCAAGGTGATGCACGCATGTTGTAAGTAAAAGCTGTGGTCTAATGTATTTGGATTGTTGGCATGTGCCGTAACGAGTGACTCTGTGAGTGACATGATGTAGGTGCCCGGTGTAATTTTTAGCGTTAATCTTGTTAAGATCTATAAATACCGACGATTATGTATACTGTCATACATTCTTAAGAAGTTAGGTTGGACAAACAAAACGATAAATCAAAATATATATATATATATATATATATATACATATATATATATATATATCATAATGCTTGTATCGTTTCTCATGAAAATAAAGGACTTGATGTTATAAATTCAACAAAAAATCCAATACTAACCAATACTAACATAAGGTTAGGACTTATAACTCAAGATAAAAAGTTTATTTATAAACTAACACTATAAACTCGTACTATGTATAAAGATGGCATAATTAAAATTTCAAAATTTTAATGCCATGCCTCGCAATTATGTGATGAAAAATCTTGGCTACTCATTGACAGGTTGTTAAGAGATTCTTAAAAAAACCTCTAAATTAAGAAATCTCCTCACAAAAGATAGAAATTATAGTGGACTAAAGTGTTCAAATTATACCAAGTGTTCAAATGAGATTGAAAAAGCATTAGATATTTTCATTTTATGTACATGGAATACATTTCTAATAATAGGAACAGCGCTCAACTGATATGTACTCGGGTTGGCAAATGAAAAAAATTAACATACTCAAAAAATGAGTCCTGCGCTGAATAATTTTCAAGTATTAGCACAACTATTTGAACTTAAAGAAAAATTATAGTCCTGATTGACAAAGCGGCAAATAATAGAGCGTTTATGTGTTAAAAATATTATATTCAAAATACATCGTCTGAGGAAGATTCAATCAGAAATTGCTCATCCACGCATTAAGCATCTACTGGGCGAACCAGACAACATTATATTTAATAACATAGAATTCTGTTAAAAGGTAGGACTTATGATAGATGAAAAAATATAAAAGTTACCAATTGTGTATTGAATCTCGAAAATGCATAAAATTCCAATAACTGCTTGCTTTATTGTAACCGCAATAATTTTTCATACAAAACCTTGTAGCTAAGTAGTTTCAGAAGTTGTGTGAGGTTTTTTTTTCAATTTAAGATACAATCAAATACAGAGATTTCGTAATGCAATGAAATTCTATGGTTATTGAAATCTCTTTTGGGTAAATAGTTCCACATCAGTTTCAGAAAATTTGCATTTAAAAAACACTGTAGAGTCGCTGAATCTATCTCAACCTGCAATCCTAGTAATCTTGACACAAAAATTCTCCATGAAGATCTTGTTAAATGATTTGATAAAATAATAGACTCGGTATTTGTGTGAGGAAATAGTAAATATAAAGGGTTTTGAAATCCAACAGCTCTCTGGTGTTGAACAAGAAAAGAAGGGACTTACTGGACGTACTTTACCCTCAAAGAGAGTTTTAGTCATATCACTATGTTACTGTATAACAATGAATAAATTATATCATCAGGTCATAGGTGTTCCTATGGAAATAGATCATACCCTCTACTGGGCAAATTTGTATTTACATAGACACGAATACATATTCATATTGTCTGTATTTAGAATTATTATGAAAGGAACTTGTTCATTCTTAGGTGGTACTCGTTTTATTGGTGACTTATATTCTCTTAATGATAGAGAAGAATTCGGAAAATCATATTGTAATATATACCCCAAGGATCTTGGATTGAAATGTTATTGGAAATCGGGCAACGTTCCTACGTTTGGACATTGGAATCGAGGATGGAATTCTTATATACGAACCGTTTGATAAACGAGATAATTTCCTGTTTTCTATAGTGAGAATGCCTTTCAAAACACGTAGTTTTCCGGTGTATATATTCTACAGAGCATAATATCATCAGAACATACGGATTAAGTATCATCAGAATATTTGAGATTCGCTAGAGCAACTGTAAGATCAATCAAGGCAGTGATATTAGTAAGATTTTCAGACAATTTAATAGAGACATGTAGGCAACCTGACTTGTTAAGAACGAATCAGCTTGATCAGAGTGAAACAATAACAGAAAATAAATAATGAGTTAAGGAGTGTACGAGACTAGAATAAAAATAAAATGAATGGATAGAGTACATTAAAATGAATATATTTGAATTAATTGAAAGGGGATCAGGTAACAAAAATTATGGATCCAGTCTCTGTCAGTATGAAAGATCATTGTATTGGTTAAGTAGGAGATCGAACATGGAAGTTTGATAGTGTACGACGTTGTAAAATTATCTTTAAGATCAATGGGGAAATTGCAAAATTCTTTGGTTGAATATGTTGTTAGAGAATCAATTAGAAGTTTTGCCGTGTATTTAGTATTCTTAAAAATGATATAAGTTGGTTTGCATACAGTCTGATCGGATTTAACATTCACAAATGTGAACATTCAAGTGAAACGACACAAATAGAGAGTCAGGTCAGCTGTTATACTTACTGATCTATCATCAATAAAAATGTTTTTAGGGTAATCTACACAAGTGAGATCTTTTTTTTTAAATGAATGATGTAGTATAAAATAATATCAATATACATGATAGCATATATAAAAATACAAACCACACGTTTGACATAAGCTATATACTACGAAAAGGGGTGTTTGATCAACACTGTTGGGTGCCATGTTTATATAATTGTTTTGTTTTTGAAATCGCCGAATTAGTTACATGGTAAACAACTGATGATCCAAAGAAGATATAATATATTTGTGAAACAGGGGAAAAATACTGAAGAAAATTTTGTAAATTGCATTGACAGATATTGGGAAATAAGTGACTGAAGTGACACAACTTTCGGGGGAAAAATCTCTAAACCTCCATAGACTATATATATATATATATATGTATGTGTGTGTGTGTGTATGTGTGTGTGTGTGTGTGTGCGTGTACTTATGAGTGTGGTTGTGGGCGTGAGAGTGCTTACAAATGTGTATATAAGAGTGAATGTATATTTATGTGTTCAGACTAGAAACCATACAAGTTTGTAAGCAAACATATTAAACAACGGTAATTAGAAATGTCGGCACTGAATGACTGCAGGGCCATCTCGAGAATAGACAAAAGAGACATCCAGCATCAGGATCAAAAAATAGAAAAGATATCTTGTAAGTGGATGGTCAGTGCCGAAGGGTTATCTGACTTCGATGGCTTCAGTTATTTACATGTGTTTTTTTTTACTTTCAAGATGGCAAAATGAGGCCAGACCTGAAAGTATTAAGTTGTTTTGCAACCAACCAACATGTTTTGTTAACATATGAATCATTGAGTTTTAAGGTTTAAATCCTGACATAGTGTTTAAACCTTAAACAACTTCTTCTACAGCGGCTCATCGCATAACAAATGCTGAAAATCATAGAATAGATACAGTATGAAATCCAGACCCAATCTGATAGAAAAGCTTTGGATATTAGCCAACAAAGATATCAAATATTTCGATGTCAGAAGTGATAAAAAGTTGAGAAGTTGTCAACCAGTGCATATATATATATATATATATATATATATATATATATAGAGAGAGAGAGAGAGAGAGAGAGAGATATATATGTGTGTGTGAGTGTGTGTGTGTGTGTGTGTGTGTGTGTGTGTTAAGTGTGTTTACAATGTTTTGAGAGTGTATGTGAGTGCTCATATATACATATATATATATGATGTCTTGTTTTTTCCAAGGGTAGGGTTACGCATTCATGAGGAGTGACAGATATCGGTAGTAAAGCATGTGTAAATAGGTGTACATAAAAAATTCAGTTTCATGCCTGTGATACAATCGTCCAACTGTCTCTGACAAATCCTCTTCCAAAACTAAATAAGGATTTACATACGCACCCACACTCTTTCTTAGTATGCCTCTTGCTCTACATCTCATTCCCCCTCTCTCTCTCTCTCTTTCTCTCTCTCTCTCTCTATATATATATATGTGTGTGTGTGTGTGTGTATGTATATATATATATATATATATATATATATATATATAATGCCTATTTTGTATATATATATATATATATATATATATATATATAATGCCCATTTTGTCTATATACATATATGTATATATGTATTGCAGTATGATTGATATTCTAGAGCAATATAGATTAGATTTATATTCAATAGGAATTAAAACATAATTTTTTTTCCATCTTTTTTTTCTCACTTTTCAATTCTGTGTTCCATTTCAGCCTTCTTTTAAAATCCTGAGATTTTGAAATAAAACGGAAAAAAAAATTTGTGGAAAACAATGATTGAAATTGAAAGAAAAATATTCTCTCTTTTCACGCTGCCAACAATTGACGGCGAAAACAAATCTGAATCTGATAATTTGAATGAAAGAGAAACTGAAAGTAGAGAGAAAAGGAAAAAATTGATGAGAAATCTCCAGCGTATAAAACATTGTGGAAGAATAACGATTTTCAGGCGAATAAATCTCCCAGGTCTTTTAAATCAGACGGAAATTCATGTTGGTCCCAATTTAGAGTCGTCGTTGTTAGGGAATCAGGTCCCTGTAACTTTTGTTGTTCATATTTCATAGTGTGTCCTTCATTGTTTTTATTAGATCGTATGTTTTGTTGATAAATGAGAATATTGAATAAATGATTTACTAGTCTCCTATCTCTCTACGTAGGTAACTCTTCTCATACATCTTGTTCTATTTCAGTCTTTCCAAAATACATGTGTCTCTACATATTTATCAATCAATCTATCTACCCACGTTTATATTAATGTATCTGCTCCAGTCCGATCATGTATCTATCCATCGGAGTCTGCACAAATCTATCAATATTTATTTGTTCATATCTACTCAACGACCTAACATTCTAGGTCTGTTAATATCGATTTCTGTTCATACGTCTTGATTCTTCTGAAATTTTCCGTCTATCCTCCATGGGTAAAGTGCATTCACCATTGATGATAGGGACAAATGAATCACATCAGTACTTTGACCAAACACGGCCCCAGCAGCATTTTATTCCCCCATGATGTACCTTGGGGCAAAGACTCTCCCCTGTACATTGATGCATATATACCCTGTCACCCAGATTATCAAAGGGAAAGCGAAACCCCTCAGACTAGGCAACTTCCTTCCAAGATCCGATACGACATGCCCATTGAAGATGCTTTTGGCGTTGGTCCACATGGTCACTCTGACTGGCTTGCAGCTGCAAAGTCCCAGAATCAACAATAGTCACTGTTCTATGTCTTATGATGTATTTCTTTCTTGATTGAAGCTACCTTCTACCGGACAACACTAACCTTTCTATCACATTATTATCATATCAGCCCAATGACTGATCGACTGTTGGTGATTTACCACCAGAAAAGCCTCAATCTAATCGTTTGGACCAAATGTTTTGACTTTTACCTAAATCACTCAATTCATTCTTTCCAACCATAACTGCATCATTTAACAAATCAACCCACTGAAGTACCCTTGGCCAGCTTACCTCCTTGATACATTCGACCTTGATACGTACATATGTTAAGAGACAGTAGTTGTGAGTTTTATTACTTGTCGAATGTCATAATATGTTTTTGTGTTCTTGTTGATGTAGCGAATTATTGTCTTCATTTGATGAATTATCATATATTTTTTTACTTGGCAAAATACTAGAATTTAGAATGCCGATTTCCAATAGTTGCTCCCTGTTGCTGCCTCGTCTTTTTTGGAAGCTTGGTTCAATACATCCCCCCATTCCCCTCTGTGGCTGTCTTCCGTTGTAAACTCATCTCGGTAAACAGCAGTAATATTCTGAATGAATAATGCATTGTCTGAAAAATTCAGGAATACTAAGAAGACCAAAGCGAGGGAACGAAGAAGAAGTTTCTTGCCTGAATCCTTTGTGCAATAACCAAGACCATTTTAACTTGGAAATTCAAAAAAATATGGAAACATTTGAAATAATTATCCAAGTCATCGAGCATTTAACAATTACAAAATTCTTAGGATAAACAGATAGATATGATCACACTGATATGAAAAGATTGATATCCGCTTTCGTACATATCTTTCAATGGGGAATCTGCGAAGCATTGAGATGAAAAAGAAATAAAACAACGGACTCGGGAAAAGCCCGATACAAGAAAAAGATTCCAAAAATTGAATTAGGCTTGTATTGAATTTTAGAGTCTCTCGAGTGAGAAAAGCGTGAAATTGATATAAAATCCGAAACAAGTGCCTACAACTAGAGGTTGATCCCTCTGAAAGGTTCTCTGAAAGGTTCTCTTCAGCTCTTTAGAATATTTATGTGGCGTAGTGAATTACAGACCGAACACCAGAATCATCATCATCATCATTATCATCATCATCGTCATCATCATCATCAGCAGCAGCAGCATCATCATCAGCAGCAGCAGCAGTCTTTAAACATCCGTTGTTGGACGTAGACTTTCCCCAGGATTCGCCATACTTCTCTATCGTAGGCATTGCAGAGCCTGTATTTTCTGAATTCGTCGAGCTCGTCTCTCCATCTCATATTCTGTTTGACTCAGTTGCACGTGGGATCTCCGGGGATACTTGTCGTGAGTGATGATGTCCGTCAGTTGTCTGCCATTTTTACGACACGGCTAGCCCATTTCCATTTGGGTTTTTTCAATGGATTCTGTAATGCATCTGACTCCTGTCTTCTACAGGGTGTATTGTGCAGTCTTGTTGTCTCTCAATGTGAGGTTGAACATAATTATCTAACGTGCACGTTGTATGCTCCTCAATTTGTGGGTCTGTCTCTTGGTTAGGTTTCATGTTTCAGCTCCATAAGTTGCTATGGAGAGGATGCATTCATTGTGCACCCTTCTTTCTAGGATTATAGACGAGTAGAAATACCAATCAGAGATGTTAACGTTCACTTTGTTTTGGTAACCTTGTGAAATGTATGAATTCATTCATATTACCAGACGGTATTGGTAAAATAGCATAGCTGACTAGACTTGGGAGAAAGAAGACACCAGCAGCCTAGACACAGGACAATTCTGATTTCAAATCAAGGGGGATCGTCCTTAAATTACCCTGGTTAAGAAGTTGATGTTCTGGTGTCCTCATAGCAAAGCTGATGCCAAATACATCTGCATCCGCTCTTCATAGACTATTTCGAGGAGGCTGAGACGGGTATTTTATCCACTGGTCATTCAAGGATCTCCATTCCTTCAGCTCAGGTTTGGAGTCATCAGTGTAGAAAATATCAAGACATAAAGTGGCTTGTATAAGCTACAAGAATTATCAGGAACATCATCAGATGTTATAGATCAAAGCATTGAAATCTCAATAACGGAAACTTTCCCCCATTTATTATTTACGCCGTTGCAAGTGATGTAGCTGTTTGCTGAGTGAACATTATTTGAAATCTGACCGGGAATGAATGCATTCATTGCACAAAGTTGCCCTTTGGAAATATATGGATCCACTCTACCACCATCTACGTGTGAATAGCGGGGCATATTGGAACCTCCATCTTTTTATAGCGATCCATTGTTATACTTTCTTTGTGCGTAGGGCGGACAGCTCATCTTTGTGAAACCTTACTGCTACGGAAACCAAACCGGCATCACCTCTGCTTTTGTCCGCTGATGTGGTGTTGTTGTGGCCCTGGGCTCAACAAAGACTCTACGGGAATGAAATAGAAGAAAGGCGATGGTTGAAGCAAATTCAATAATCCAAGAACGAATTGAAAAGTAAGAAAGGAATATTTCAAGAGAATAAAAACAAGATTCGAAGACAATACGCGACAGAAAAGTTTTTACAAACAGAAGAAATACAGTGAGTGCAAAAATCGTTTGATACATTTCAAAAGTGTATTTTAACAGCTTCAAACAACGTCGATATTGACAGTATTTTGAACAAAAAATTTTTTTTATATTATTTTCAATACTTAATCCTATCTCATTTTTAATTCTCATTTTAATTTTTTAATCCGTCGCAAATTTAGAACCATGCAATGGGCACATGAAAGAATAATGCTGGGCCTCACATGGAGAGACCATAAGACAGCACAGTACATCCGAGAAAAGACAAGTCAGGGACATCATAGAATCCATTAAAAATCTCAAATGGTGATGGACTGGCCATGTTGCAAGAATGGCAGACAACCGATGGACATCATGACTCACGACATGGATCCCCCGAGATTACATGAGCGACCGAGGCCAGCAGAATATTAGATGGAGGAATGAGCTAGACAAATTCAGAAAGTGCTAGCTCTGCAACACGATAGAGAAGTGAGGCGAATCCTTGGGGGGTGGGGTCAATGTCCAACGACGGACGTTGAAAGACTGATGATGATGATGATGATGATGATGATGATGATGATGATGATGATGATGATGATGATGATGATGATGATGAAAGCAATATCAAGGTCATTAACTAGACACAATTACTTAGTATTGCCTCTGCGACGCCTATAATACTGGGATCAAGCAACCTTGGGAAAGGTGTACACTCAAAAGACGAATGCTAAAAAGCAAATGAAAACGTCAAACTGAATTTTCTGAACGATATCGGATACTTTTTTTCACACCCTGTATAAGGATAAGCCATGTTTTTCAAATGAATATTTCTAAATCATATATCAAGTTTTCATACAGAAGAATAATAAAAAAAGTTATACCGACTCTTTAATCCCTTATCACGATTCTCCATAAATATGAATATGAGATTCTCTTTTATCTATTGAGAAGAACCTAACAATTTTTATGTATCTTAAAATCATCAGTCGATAATACTGAGTGCGATCTCAAAGTGATTTCCTTCAGGTTGGCAGAATAAAGGGAGATAATTCTGATTTGCTAAGTGTACACTGAATTGATCCTCATAAAGTTTCGTCATTTCAGCATCTGACGATTATTTTTGTGATTGCTTTTTGACCGAGGCAAAACTAACAGGACACCATTTTGCGTTATTGGATGTCACTATGTTATAAAATCTCATCACGCACAAGTATGATAAACAGTCCTGTCTTTATATCCACAAAAACTGACATTATTCTTTGCGGTTAGAAGCAATGCTTTTGAGCACCGAAAGAATAGTTTAATAAATATTTATCATCTCCATATTGATTTTAATAATAATATTATCAATTCTATTCAATATTCCATCCAACATTATTACTATTATTATTATCATCATCATCATCATTATTATTATTATTATTATTATTATTATTATTATTATTATTATTATTATTATTATAACTATTGAAATTTCTAGATCAAATGTTCTTCCGGTTTATGACCGGTGACTCAGGATCAGAATCATGGCATAAATGGTCTTCCTTGATAAAAAGACCCAGAAGTCGTACTCAATGGTCCCTCATAAAAGTTATGTCACTTCAAGTTCTAAAGACTGTTTGGTTAATGCGTTACGTTTGCCGCCTTCTACAATTGAATATTACAAAATTATGGAAAAGTGAGTCTGCAAAAAAAACTTCTATTCTTTCAAGTTATTATTAAAAAAATTACTCAGAACAAGAAGAGGAATCTGTTCATAAGACTGTTTGCATTTTTGCACTCTCTAACCCCAATTACTATTTTCATAATAGTTTTACTCATTTTGGTTTATCTTCCATTTCACTTTATTATTATCAATACCATCATTAATACTATTAGTGTCCTTAACAATAAATATCCCATGAGTCCATGATTCACCATTCAGTATCAAAATGGTTGCAGAAATGATCTCTATCGATAAAAACCACTCGGCGTACAATCAATTGGTGTTCGTAAAAGTTATGTCATTTGTAGATTTGAAGTCGATTTTTGCACCCACTTTATGTTGATTTTTGCAATTGAATTTTATTGAGTTATGATATTTTAGTCGGTTAAATAAACTTAGATACCCCTAAATGGATACAAGAAATTTCTTCAAGAAAAAGAACTTTTTGTTGATAATATTTGCTTATTCCTTTCAACTTTCTCTCATATATATATATATATATATATATATATATATATATATATATATATATATATATATATATATATATATATATATATATATATATATATATATATATCATTTTATAATAAGTGGCTATTTTGGCTATTTAAGTTGTTGAAATAAACTAGTATTCCTCCATGTGGATAGAGGAACACTCCATGAAGAACAAAAGAAATTAGTTCATGAAATCACCTATTGTAATCATCATTATTGATCTACATACTGCTATTAGTCTTTTGGGTTTATTTACTATTTTTCCCATTATTAGTACTTTTATTGTCCTTATAAGTATTTTTGTACTAATATTGAATGTCTTTTTTATGCTTTATGACGGTCATTCAATCTCAGCAAGTCTCATCAAATCCACTTAACTCTCCGGGATATCCCCGCCATAATAGCTTAAACATTTTTAAAACTCATTTATTCTCATACACACTTTCTACTTTCTGTTTCGAATTTGAAAAACATGTATTTGATGTTCTTGAAAATCGCACTTATCATAAAAGGTTGTACCAAGTTATTTTTTACGAATGCTTCTCCTTTGGCATAACACAACGGGGATGAGTTGAAAATGAAAGGATCCAGTCCGACGGGATCTACCTTCTTTTAAAACTGTAGTCTGCCATTGATAACTAAAAACTTTGAATTGAGATAAACCCTCGATCCAATGTTGATCATTAAAAACAATGGCGTTATTTTTATTCCTATCTTTTTTTTTTCCAGGAAACACTCATTGTTTGCACAAACGTATTTTCTTTCAAACTTCTCTGAGCATGGATTAATAAAAAAGACGGTTGAAATGGATTATCTTCAAGTTCCTGACAGTATTGTATACGCTTCGTACCAAATTTGTTTTATTTTTTCTCACTGCCCTACTTGAATGTGTCATGTCACTTAGATATATATAACAGCTCAATCACTTATCACAACTGACGGTGAGACTTTAAGATATTGTTTTCACACGATTACATCATTCACTTGATTCCCAAAAAGTCAAAATGACCCTCAAACTGAGAACCATGCAAGGTGCATGTGAGAGAATCATATTAGAAGATCATAAAACAACACTGTATATTACAAAAGAGACAGGGATCAAATATATAATAGGAAACTAAAATGGCAATGGGCTGGACTTGTTGTAAGATTGTCAGACAACCGCTTGTCATCACGACTCACTGCATAGATCCCTAAAGATCATGTGTGAAATTATGGCTGATAGAGAGTAAGATAGCTTGAGGAGCTGGATAAATTTAGAAAGTACTGGCTCCTGGATATCCATAATACAGATGTCTAGTGTGTCTTATGGAATGTATACGTCCAATAACGGACACTAAAAAGATGATGACGACAATGATAATGATGATGATGTTGATGATTCAGAAGATTAATGAAAGACACAAATACGTGGTTGAATTTCCTCGTAGTGTTCTGTGCATTTCGTATTATTGGTTATGTATTTTGTGTCTTGTATCTAAATAACACACCCACGAAAATATCGTTGGGTGTTTTTTAACTCTCGTAAATAAAAGTCTCATGTCATTTGAAGTGAATGTTATGTTTTACGGGGATATTACATCATTGCTTATTAAACCACCAGGACATAAATTCACACATAAGAGACGCCAAGACACGAAGATGTGTCAGAGAAAAAGACTTTATTGTAAAACTTCCGAGAAGTTGAAATATCATCTCTCTTGTCAAGAATTGACAACTTGATTGCGTTTTTGGAAACGAAAGATCATGGAGCGGAAAAAATATGTTCATACTTCTATCATCAGTAGGAAATGATATTATCACCCCTAAAGGTAGAGCATAACAGCTAGTTAGATACATATTCCGAATTACAACTGAATGTAGTTCCTACTATCGTGATTAATATCAATATAAAAAACAGAGAATATTATGCGGTAATATCACATACTTGTCATACGTATGAATAGGGAACGATATGATCAGACCAGGATATATATATATATATATATATATATATATATATGTATATATATATATATATATATATATATATATATATATATATATATATATGTGTGTGTGTGTGTGTGTCATCATTCAATGATTTACATCTCTTCAGTATGGCTATAGGCTTTCCATTATCCCATCCAGTACCACGAGGCAGAATTGAAACTGGAGGCCGATATCCTACCTCTGGACTACGGAACTGAACAGTCAGTAATGCTGAATTTAAGCGATATATCTATTTTCACAGAAATTACTCATCCACCAGTGCTCTATTCCTATGAGAGAGCATTGCATAAGTTTACAATGGATGAGTTACCTCACTTAAAGGATGCTCAACCCTGAATAGAGGAGCATTATCTCTCTCTATATATATATGCATGCATAGAAAGAGAGATCATCATCATCATCATCATCATCATCATCATCATCAGTCTTTTAGCATCCGTCGTTGGACATGGACCTTCCCCAGGATTTGCCGCACTTCTCTATCATGGGCGTCACGGAGCCAGTACTTTCTGAACTTCTCTAGCTCGTCTCTCCATCTAACATTTTGCCGGCCTCGGTTGCACATGTGGTCTCGGGGAATCCATGTTGTGAGTCGTGATGTCCATCGATTGTCAGCCATTCTTGCAACATGGCCAGCCCACCGCCATTTGAGATTTTTTATGGATTCTATGATGTCTCTAACTCTTGTCTTTTCCCGGATGTGCTGTGCTGTTTTGTGGTCTCTCCATGTGAGGCCCAGCATTATTCTTTCATGTGCACGTTGCATGGTTCTCAGCTTACGGGTCTGTCTCTTGGTTAAGTTCCATGTTTCAGCTCCATAAGTGACTATTGGGAGGATGCATTGGTTGTACACCCTTCTCTTTAGGATTAATGGGATCTTATTATTTTTGAAGGTTGAGCTAGCTCTGCCAAAGGCTTGCCATCCTAGTGTGATTCTTCGCTTGATTTCTTCTTCTTTTGAGGGTCTCATGAAGATTCGTTGCCCTAAGTAGATGTAGTGGTCTACTTTCTCGAGTTGTGTCCTCGATTTCGATCTTAGTGTTTTTATCTCCAATGTTGTTGCTGCACATGATCTTCGTCTTGCTGAAGTTCATGTGTAGGCCAACTTTCTTGCTCTCTTCATTTAGTTCATCTATCATTAGTTGGAGGTCGTGTAGGTTCTCTGCGAAAAGGGCAATGTCGTCTGCGAATCTGAGGTTGCTGAGATACTCGCCATCTATTTTAATTCCTTTACTCTCCAAGTCTAGTCTTCTGAAGATCATCTCAAGGCAGGCTGTGAAGAGTCGAAAGAGAGATATAGATAGATAAATATCAACGAATTGATGTATATTTGAGACATATAAGTGTGTGTTTGTGTGCGTTTGTGTTCGTGTACGCGTTTGTGTCAATGTAGCGATGCTCTTACCGTTGAGTTAAACAGCTGCCTGTAATGCAAAAGCCAAATAATCTCTTCCAATTTAAAATTTCATCTCGTTCATTCTCAGATTATTCGTCTCTTTCAAGGCAACAGATATGTATTTAAGGTATAGACATATTCAGTCCGATGGAATCAATTATAAATTGTATTATATTATATAGAAACTTATCTGAAATGATATCCCATCGTTACACGGTTAATATATCATCAAATTTAGACAACGTAAATAGAATAATCGATTAAAGGAAACATGACTGCTACAGGAATCGTACCTACCGCTAATACAGTAGCAGCTTTTAAATTAAGTGATACATTAACAGTGTAACGACGGAAGTTCATTGCAATTTTCATTTCTATATGATATTGCAGAATTTTTAACTCTGTTGGACCAAATAAGCCCATTGTCTTATATATATATATATATATATATATATATATATATATATATATATATATATATATATATATATATATATATGTATATATATATATATATATATGTATGTATGTATGTATGTATGTATATATATATATATATATATATATATATATATATATATATATATCATGAAATAGATAGATAGATAGATTGATAGATAGATAAATAGATAGATAGATAGATCCCTGGCGGTAAATACGATACGATACAACAAATTCACAAATAGATAGATAGATAGATAGATAGATAGATAGATAGATAGATGGATAGATAGATACGATGTGATACGATGCAATACGATACGATACAACAGATAGATGGATAGATAGATAAATATGATCCAACAGATGGGACAGATGGGAGATAGATAGATTTTCCATTTTCACTTTCTCATCATCATTATTATTTATATACATATAAACACACACGCACAAACACACACACACGTGCAGATGCACACACATGCACGTACGCGCACATACACACACACACACACACACATATATATATATATATATATATATACGTACACACATATATATATATATATATATATATATATATATATATATATATATATATATATATATATATCCCTCTCCAACTAAGAAACTACAGAACACACATATTATTTCCTCATTTCATTCCAACCAATGTATAAACATCATACAGTTTCCCTCCAACAGGTACAAGTCTTTTTGAAAAGATTGGAAGTATTTCTTGAGATGTGACACTTGTTTTTTCTCATCAATTTCCCTTCATCTAATAGTCGATCCACATACACACACACACACACACACACACACACACACACACACACACAACATATATGTGTGTGTGTGTCTGTGTGTATGTGTGTGTGTGTGTGCGTGGACAAATAAGGCTTAAGACTGAAACGTAGTTATCTACTGAATTTCAATTTTAATGTATCTCCATGTATGTTGTTCGATACGTGAATAATATTCACGAATGAATCAAGTACATTGAAGACGGAAGGAATCATGTTGATATGCAATTATACGTAACATAAGAAACGAGACGAAATAACTAAATCAGCTTCCCAAATAGACTCTTTAACACAAAGATCTCTTTATGGTGAATACATTGGACCAAGAACTCATCAATCGTGATTAGTGTTTACTTACAATCATAGGTTTCACAGCGAGAAACAAACTTTCTAGAAATGGCTTTTTGGACTAACACGTATGCCACATCCTTAGCTCGAGTGTTTGGGAGGTATCTATTTTCTATATTATCGGAGAACTGACTTTTTTCTTTATATATCTCAATATCCTTGTACTTTCACATGCCTGAGTCCAATCGTGGTTCTTTGATCATTTATCATGATAAAATGATTCCTAAGATACTTTTCCTGCAACAAGGTCACCCCATTAGTGATCCTGCCAGAGATCAATTTGCATTTAAAACAGGTCTGACCATCTCCAAGAAATCATCATCATCATCAGTCTTTTAACGTTCGTTGTTGAACATAGACCTTCCCCAAGATCTGCCACATTTCTCTACCATGGGCGTCGCAGGGCTAGTATTTTCTGAATTTGTCTAGTTTGTCTCTCAATCTTGTATTTTGTTGGCCCTGGTTTCGCATGATATCTCTAGGGATTCATGATTGAGTTGTGATGTCCATCGATGGTTTTCCATTCTTGCAACATGATCAGCCCATCGCCATTTGAGTTTTTTTATAGATTCTATGATGTGTGTGACCCCTGTTTTCTTGCTGTCTTGTGATCTCTCCATGTAAGATTAAGCATGATTCTCTCATGCACACGTTGCATGCTTCTCAGTTTGTGGATCTGTCTCTTGGTTAGGTTCCATGTTTCAGCTCCATAAGAGACTATCAGGAGAATACATTGAGGTTGATTTTGCTTTGCTGAAAGCTTACCGTCCTAGGGGTATCTCCGCTTGATTTTTTCTTTTTTATGGATTTCATAGATTTTTTTGTCCTAAGATGTAGTGGTCTACTTTCCCCAGTTTTGCATCTTCGATTTTGACTGTCATGTTCCTATTCTTGATTTGATTGTAGCACATGACTTTTGTTTAACTAAAGTTCGTGTTTAGGCCGACTCTTTTGCTTTCTCCGTTTCTTTCATCTAGCATTAGTTGAAGGTTGTACAAGTTCTCTTAAAAAAGGACGATGTCGTTTGCCAATCGGAGGTTGCTCAGATATTCACCGTCTATTTTGATTCCTCTATTTTCCCAGTCCAGGTTACGGAAGATCATATCGAAGCAGGCTTTGAAAAGTTTGGGTAAGCTGGTATCGCCTTGTCTTACTTCTTCTTGGAGTTGGAAGGGTTCGGAATCTTTATGTAGACTGATAAAGGAGTTGCTGTGATTGTAAGTATGTTGAAGTACTCTGACGTATACAGGGTCTCCACATTGTAGAGTGATAGCCTTCATGACCATGGGAATTTCTACAGAGTTGAATCTGAATTTTTATTCTAGGGCATTTGCCCCTGTATATATGCTGGAATGAATTATGTACGAGCGTTTTTGTTTTTTGGCCAGACAGGGTTTATTATTTCCGGTGAACTGATTGCCTCTGAGTGAAATGGACGTTAGTGTGATTTTTCATCAATGTTAATCTTTTTTTCCAAAGGCTCATCTATTTATTTTCAAAAATTGCTTTTTTCAGTGGAAAATAAAATTGTCGGCATTTGAGTTGTATTTCTATAATTTTTTCCTTTTTACTGATAAATTTTCCGGTCCTGACATTAACTAGAAGGATATAAGAAAATGAACGAGATGAGGAGGTAAGAAAAAACAAAACGAACAAATAGAATGAGGGTATTTCATCTATTGAACTTAACACACACACACACACACACACACTTACAAGTATGTACAAAACGCAATAATGAAATCGTTAAAAAAAATAATCCATTTCTTCAATTTATCTGTAAATGTCCTCCCACTTTCATCATATACATACACGCTATATATATATATATATATATATATATATATGTATATATATATATATATATATATATATATATATATATTATATATACATACATGCGTACATACATACATACATACATACATATATATATATATATATATATATATATATATATATATATATATATATATTATATATCTAATGCATATACATAAGGTATATGGTACAGATCAGGTGAGCAATATAGCATAATATAAAACAGCGTCTGATATGTGATGGATTTATTTCATAGAGTACTCGATGCATTCAAATTGATACGTCGAAAGTCAAGTTGTTTTGGAGTAGAGCTGGAAACAAATAACAAGAAGAAGATTACCTGCACCAAGCAGTTCCTTTTTTGCCCTCTCTGGACCTCATCAAGCGAATGATGAGGCCCAAGCAAGGGCAGAAACATGAACTATGGTCTAGAAAGCTTCACAGCTGTGAACACTTATCTCATCAAAAATCATTTTCAAATAATTTTCTGCATATCCTTCCTTTCAAACTGAATGTCCATCAGCCCAAAAAATGCAACTCTTAGAGTAAAATGTTTACTATTGTTATCATGCTTTTCACGGTGGTACAGGGCGAGATCTCTTAGAAAAATCCTAATATTTGAAGCATGATTTTGAAAGCAAATACGAAAGTTGATTAATAGATCAATGTCGTACAGTAGAGGGCGATAATTAACGTAGTTCCACGAAAATTCACGTTCAGTTCAACTCTTTTAATGATTGCACAAAAATAAATAATTCTTAACTTATTGATAATCATCATCATCAGTCTTTCAACGTCCGTTGTTGGATATAGACCTTCCCCATTATTTCACTCATTGTTCATTCATTCAGCTGTGTCGTTTGACATATTGTAAGAGAATATCAAAATTTCAACTTTACGGTCAGAAATTGTTTAGAAAATGTAAAATATCAGGCATCGTGCAGTCATTCCGCTGCCTTCCATATGAACAGCGCCTGGGATAAGAATATCCACGAAAACTCAGTGGCAAAAATAAACGTGGTTACCCTACCTACAGCATTTGATATATAAAAGTGTTATGGATGACACCAATTATCCCACCCTCAATATATATATATATATTTATATTTATATATCTATCTCTTTCTCTCTCTCTCTCTCTCTCTCTCTCTCTCTCTATATATATATATATATATATATATATATATATATATATATATTTATAATATATGCGAGCACAAATATATACAGAGACAAACAATAATATACATACCCCCATATATATATATATATATATATATATATATATATATATATATATATATATATATATATATATGTATATATATACATATATGTATATATATATATATATATATATATATATATATATATATATATATATATATATATATATATATATATATATATATATATATATATATATATATATATATATATATATATATATATATATATATACGAATTATCATATCAATCATTTGTTTGGGTTTGGAGTAGAATGGTGAAAATAAAAGTTTATCCCCCTCCTACATTCCTTGATACTTAAAAGCGTGTTCTAGATTCCAGAGCACACTGAAATGCAGGAAAGATGCACATAATGTAAGTAGGAAAAAGGAGACAAAAAATGGATAATAAACTTGATTTATTTACATACGATTCTTTTATTCTCCAAATACATCGCGGATTAAAAACAGATTCCTCTCTCCCCAGATGCAGAAATTCCAATTACTCAGACAGATTCACCAATGTCAAAACATGGTTCTTTATATCGAAAGGACAGATTCCCGGTTCATTGTTATGCATTATTTTGTTTTCAAATCTAATTTACTTGTATCCAAAAAAAAAATTGGAAGGAAGGAATATACAAGAACAAAAAAATGTGAATGAATAAAAAAAATACAATTATTCTGAAAAAAGGTGTACTATTACATTTCTATTTTTTTTATTCATTTTTTTTTTTCGTCGCCTAGGGTCTTAACGGGTCTGATGGCGCCGACGGTAGCTTATTTAGTTTGTTTGTCTTTTATCGACGTAAATCTCCACGCTTTGGTCAGTCTTTTATATCTTGTTGAAGATGAAATGTAATCAATTTTGATTGAATTTTAGACTAATGGAAATAAGAACGTCCTAGTAAAACTTCCTAGATATCTTTCTCAAAAACTGTCCACGTGAATATCTTTTCAATAGGACTAAGTAAAGTTTCTGTTATAGACACTTGTATAGATGCCCTTTTGTTTAAAAAAAAATGCCAGTCATAGCATTGATGTCTGTGCTAATTGTTTTGGCTGATATTGTTGTGGTATGGACACAATATCAAAAGGAATGATAATGCTACATGTGCGGTGAAAGAGATGAGACAGTAAACCACACAACTAGTGAATGTAGTCAACACGCCAACACTGGGAACTAAGCAAACAAATTGGGATTCAACCATGTGGAAAAGTGGTATCAGCACAAGCCAGAGGCAGTTTTTGAAAATGACAACCACAAACTACTGCGGGACTTTGACATCCAAACTGACCACCTCATCCAGGCAAGAAGACCGGACTTAGTAATAGTAGACAAAAAAAGGAAGGCCTGCCAAATAGTAGACGTTGCTGTACCTGCGGACCATAGAGTAAAAAAGAAGAAGGGTGAAAAAAGGGAAAAATACCAGGACCTAGCAAGGGAGTTAAGGAAGATGTGGAACATGAAAACCAGGGTAGTACCGGTCATAGTGGGCGCACTAGGAACTGTCCCCAAAACGCCGAGGGAGAGACTGGAGGAGATCGGGATTAGGGGAAAGATAGAGACCGTACAGACCACAGCACAACTAAGAACTGCACGGATACTGAGGAAGGTACTAGAGATATAAGTACTGCAACGAATCGTAGCTCTGTCATGATATGCGAAAGAGAGAGGAGACGTTAGCTGAAGACCTGAAGAGACTTATTGTCACTCAGCCTTCAGCGATAACCACTGGGGATCCGGTGTGAAACTGTAAATCGCAGATATACTGCGACCTATGAGTACTAGGAGAGGAGGGCTGGAGACTTGAGGAGACTTGCTGTCACTCAAACTCCAGCGGTTACCACCGGGCAACTGGTGTGAGATTCCAAATAATAATAATAATAATAATAATAATAATAATAATAATGATAATAATAATAATAATAATAATAATAATAAAAATAATAATAATAATTAATTAATTTTATGATAAGTGTAATTTTAAGAACATCAAATACATGTTTTTCAAATTCGAAACAGAAAGTATGTATGAGAATAAATGAGTTTTAAAAATGTTTAAACTATAATGACAGGGATACCCCGGAGAGTTGAGTTAATTTAATGAGACTTGCTGAGATTAAATGACCGTCATAAAGCATAAAAAAGACATTCAATATTAGTACAAAAATACTTTTAAGGACAGTAAAAGTACTAATGATGGGGAAAATAGTAGATGAACCCAAAAGACTAATAGCAGTATGTAGATCAATAATTATGATTAGAATAAGTGATTTTATAAACTAATTTCTTTTGTTGTTCGAGGAGTGTTCCTCTATCCACATGGGGGAGTACTAGTTTATTTCAACAGCTGAAATTGTCAAAATAGCCTCGATTGGATTATAAAACGATATACATATATATATATATATATATATATATATATATATATATATATATATATATATATATATATATATATATATACACACACACACGTATATAGCTCTAAAAATTGGTAGTAGTCTGCTAAAGTTCAGGAAACTAGTCTAACCAAATCATATGATCTCTTTCTTTCAACATTTTTCTGAGACATTATCCAGGATTCGTAGATTCCTAGAAACTACGCATAAAAGGGAGATTACTCCTATTAGCCTTAAAATGAACGGAGGATTATATGAACTATAGAGAGTGAGAGAGACTTGGGAGTAAAGTGTATCAAAATTATGTTTATTTATCCGTAAATGTGTTCATTAATGGTTTAGAAACGTTTTGGGAGGTATTCCCATCTTCAGTAGTGGGCCATGTGTGTGCATGTGTGTACCTTTGAAGATTATACGTTTGTTGTGGAGCATAAGTCCACCATCAGGAGCTTTGCTCCGAGAGAAAAATGGTATCCCTTCTGCTGGGGGGCATCCTGTTGTGTGAGAGTTCAGCCAGTGATGTGTATATATATATATATGTATGAGAGAGTGAAAAGAATAAGCAAATATTATCAACCAAAAGTTTTTTTTCTTGAAGAAATTTCTTGTATCCATTTAAGGGTATCTGAGTTCATTTAACCAACTAAAATATCATAACTCAATAAAATTCAATTGCAAAAATCAACATAAAGTGGGTGCAAAAATCGACTTCAAATCTAGAAATGACATAACTTTTACGAACACCAATTGATTGCGCGCCGAGTGGTTTTTATCGATAGAGATCATTTCTGCAACCATTTTGATACTGACCAGTCGATCATAGACTCATGGGATATTTAATGTTAAGGACACTGATAGTATTAATGATGGTATTGATAATAATAAAGTGAAATGGAAGATAAACAAAAATAAGTAAAACTATTATGAAAATAATAATTGGGGTTAGAGAGTCCAAAAATACAAACAGTCTTATGAACAGATTTCTCTTCTTGTTCTGAGTAATTTTTTAATATTAACTTGGAAGAATAGAAGTTTATTTTGCAGACTGACTTTTTCATAATTCTGTGATATTCAATTGTAGAAGGCGGCAAACATAACGCATTAACCAAACAGTCTTTAGAACTTGAAGTGACATAACTTTTACGAGGGACCATTGAGTATGACTTCTGGGTCTTTCTATCGAAGAGCACCATTTATGCAATGATTCTGATCCTGAGTCACCGATCATAGACTGGAAGAACATTTGATCTAGAAATATCAATAGTTATTATTATTATTATTATTATTATTATTATTATTATTATTATTATTATTATTATTATTATTATTATTATTATTATTGTTAATAAAATAATAATAATAATAATAATAATAATAATAATAATAATAATAATAATAATAATAATAATAACTGTCCCATACACACTGAGAGCGAGACTGAAGGAGCTCGGGATAAAAGGAAGGTTCGAGACAGTACAGACCACAGCACTGCCAGGAACTGCACGGATACTGAGAAAATATAAGGACTGCAACTCTAAATGTTAGCAGGGGCCTAAATGAAAGTGGAAACCACAGCGCTTGCATGATAGGCGAGGGAGAGAAGAGATGTTGGTGAAGACCTGAAGAGACTTATTGTCACTCAGCCTTCAGCAATGACCATTGGGCAACCGGTGTGAAACTGTAAACCGCAGTATCACTGTGGTCTATGAGAATGAGGAGGGGAGGGCTGGAGACTTGAGGAGACTTGCTGTCACTCAACCTCTAGCAGCAACCACCAGGGAACAGGTGTGAGATTGCATAATAATAATAATAATAATAATAATAATAATAATAATAATAATAATAATAACATAAAAGAAGATGACATAAGTAAATAACAGCAAGAAAATGGAAATGAACCATGACAATAAGGCAAATCATGAAAATCTTGTTTTCAATCAGAAATATAAAGATTTATAATAGAATTATCTTATTTTTGTTCATTTTCTTGTTGCCCTCTGATATAGTCGGACAGAATCATGATCAATGATTAATACACCCTGTTTGTATTTTAATGCCTGTAGTTACCATGAATCGGTCAGCTTGTTTGCCGGCATTGGCTCCTGTTCAATTTCATGAGTCTTAGTCAATCCAAAACGTTGTTCTCTTATCAACCAAAGACTGATATTATTAGACATTGTAACATAGACCAGCTAGCTTTCTACTCTGCATTTAATGTATACTTGATTATCATTGAGCAGCAAACTATTCCAGAGAATTGGCCGGTGCCACTTGCCATCAATTTTCCTTAATCAGAAGTGGCGTAAATTGGATCAAAAGGTCGGAAGTATTCGCCCGAGTTGAATTTCCAAATTTCTCAAGAGATTCCACTCGTTCCACCAAAGAGAGTATTTGAGCGCAGTTACAATAGTTGATTGGAATCCCAGATCAGGCACTAAACTATCCACAAATGATTCCCACAAAGGATAGGGAACACATTCAAAATATAATTATTCCTTACTTCGTACAAATATTTTGGACAATGAAAGCCCAACAAATTTACCAAACTGATACCGTTAACCCATTGAGTGCGAGTGACATCCAATGACTTTTGCTATGTAAGCAGCCTGGTCTAAAATAAAAGAATACGCTTCTTATGAAACTAAAAATTACATATGTTGTCAATTAATATCAATTGTTTAGTTTCTCGAATAGAATGTCTTTCTTGATACAGATTTCTCCTTGAGCAAATATTTGAACTTCTAGAAATGATATGTTATAAATTTCAGACTTTTGATGATTCATCGTAATGTTTTCTGCTGGGGAAATGTTTTTTTTTTCTGTACATAAGCTCCATAAAAAGTCACTTTAAATAAAACATTCTATTGGAAAAAAAGACATCTGTGAGATAAGATTTGCTAAAGACAAATAAATGTTGAGAATTTCTGTTTGTAAAAAAAACTTTTGAAGATTTCGATCTATTCTTTTATTAAAACAGAAGCATTTATCAAACCTCGGGGAAATAATATTCGAACTGATAACAAGATTTTCATTTGAAAAAAAGAAACATTATAGTTATTCAAATAAAAATCTTACTCTCCTTTATAGCCTTGACTAAACTGAATAATGATATGTGATATATCTTTATAATCATTTATGTACAGTAAACACACACATACACACACATTGATAGCGGCACGACTATAGTACGATGTTAGCAATTTCTTCCGCTCAAAAATTCGTTAACGTGATAATTTTGATCTTTACTGGCTGTTCTACATAGGGTTATTTCTTAACTCAAGTTTACTGCGGTCTCACGATTGATCAAACTCATTTTACTTAGAAACTAACCTGTTGGTGGAACTTCTACATCTGGACTTGAATAATTCCATCAATGGACATATATGAGGTATTAATGTATTTGGAACAAATCCACGTTGCATCTGTTAGTTGACCTTTGGACACATATGAGGTATTGGACGTATTTGAGACGAATCACTCAGGTTTCAAATCCACGTTGCTGCTGTTAGTTGACCTTTGTTCTGATAATGTGTGACTGTGCAGTCATCGTTGGACTTGAATGTGGTTGACAAGTTCAATTCATGAGGTACTAACTCGAGGACAGTTGGAACACTGTTATCTACGGTTATTTTAGGGGGTTAGAGTTAGTGTTTTGGGATTAGAATTTGTCATTCAGTCAGGAAAAAAGTTAACGTTAGGGGTTATGATTAGTCAAAGGAATAGATAATTTGTGTTGGGGGCGCTGAAAAAAAAATTGCTAGAGTTGATATAGCTTCCATTTTTAGTCTCCAAAAGAGAACGAGAATCCAGATATGAATTTTACTGAAAAATGACCGTATATTTTCCTGCTAAATTCTAATATTTAGTAACCGACACTGTATGTATAGAAATATGTGTTGGCTTTACATGAACAAAAATCACATGTACTTCAAAGTTGATTCTTTTGACTTTCGTGATGTGAAAGAAAAGGTGAATGACATTCGTGACATTCAATTTAAAAGCGTTTAAAAGTTCATCTATTTATTCCTAGACGTATACGTTATCACACGTTTAATTTTTCCCATTTATTTTTAATTGTTCGTGATGGTTTCTGCAACGCATGCACTCCTTTGCCGAACTCTGTCTGGCTTTTGGGAAAAAAAAAAGATTCTCAATGTCTTCCAAGGAATCAATGAAGTTCTATTGAAGAAAAAATAAAACTGCAAAAAAAACAACGGCTCTTTTAAAGTCGGAAAAAGATTATAAAGAATACTTCGATGTCTTCCCTTCTCATGAAAAGGCATTAGTACCAGTTACTTTACAAATGACTAGTTTTTGACGGCACCCACGCCTTAAAAGCAATCGGATATCATCTCTCATATCGAGGGTCAAAATGAAAAAAGCTAATCTTCTGATAGAAATAGACCAGATATAAGTGCCTCGACCGAAAGATCTTTCAAGAACACGAGACGGACGATTGATTCCATCAAAATATTTCGAGGAGATAAAAGAAAAATGCTGACTCTAAAAGAGTACTGACTCCAACGTATATAGTGATCTATATTTCGAGTAACGTGTCTTTCCGTCTGCCTAGCACACTTTTCTGTCAGCTCGTCGAAAATAGTTTGATTTTTTTATTACTTTGATAACTGTACGAATAGAGGAGAGACTCTGAAAATGCAATCGAAACACACAACCACAAAGAAGTTGGGTAAAAGAAAAAAGAATCAGGGTTGGATGAAAATTAAAGATTTGCTGATGGAAAGAGGCTGAACTCGATTGTTGAGAAAAGAAAAGCCAAAAGAAAATGAAATGAGATGAAATTGAATTTATTTTCGATTGTCGGTAAGCGGGAGAATTGGTTGAGAGTTGAGGATGGACTTCTCAGGCGACCCCAGAGTTATTTCAGATACTACATCTCATTACATTTACCCTTGGAATACAGTTATCAAAGCAACACTTTATTTACTGGTTAACCAATGGAAAAAAGATACTAGTCTGGATAATGCATGAAATAATAGAACTTAAACATCATGGTCTCCTTTAGTCATTAGACGTTAATCATATCTACGAAGGGGTACAACTCATATTGCTCTCAATCAGGAAGAAAAGTAAAATTTTGCCGTTAAGGTGGCTCAAGCTCTCGGTTTAGTTGCATTTATCAGTCAATTTTGTAATGTTAATTATAATTCAAAATATCGAGGACTTCACGCTTCGCACAAAACACTGTCAAACAGAATAAGGCTTGGTGCTGGACATTTTGAGTAAGATGTGTCAAAAGTACCAACTAATAAATAAAACAATACGAAAATTACAATTTTATATAAGTAACTATCCATACAGTACATTCAAAAACAAATCAGAAATTTTTTTTTAGCAGATTTTCTAGTTTTGGTTGTATATATATATATATATATATATATATATATATATATATATATATATATATATATATATATATATATATATATATATTCATACATATATATATGTGTGTGTGTGTGTGAGTGTGCAAAAATATATACATATATATATATATATGTGTGTGTATGTGTGTGTGTCTTAGTGTCTTCTCACCTATCTTAACGTTATTTTCTATCTTTCCTCTCTTTCTATTTATCGTTCTCATTGTCTCTCTTTATCTATCTATTCATCTATCGATCCTTCTCTCTTTGCATATTTATTTAAAATAGTTATTCCACAATTACTGCAGACATCAGGGCGTATCCTAGGATCTAACTGTGTCTGCACGAGGGAAGTGAAAAAGAAGATAAACAAAGTATGTTCTGAGAAAAAATTCATAAGTTTTCGTGTCGAATCATATTCATCTGCTGCTAAAAAGTTATGAACTCAAACCTTTTGGTTGAAATCGACTTCCAATAATCTCCTACACGACAGACCTGGCCATAGAAAGAGAGGGAGTTGGAAAATACAGCTGAAGTTTCTTTGTAGTGATGCAATTCTTTACAGTCATCAATCTTTATAAAAACACCAGTTGTCAGTTTGTATCTCTGTTGATTCATTGTACCCGAGCATATCCATGAAGATCAGAGCCTAAAGTAACAATTCCATCTTTACCCCTATCCTTGCTCAACTGGTATCGGACATGGACGCTGACCAAACTGCTCGGGCGCTAACTCAAAATTTGCAAAATTAGATACTTGAGGAAGACTAAGAACAAAACTTGAATCGACCTGGTCAAGAAAACTAGGATCGGGTAGATAGTGGGAGCAATACCATATGTCCCACATATTAGAATCAAGCGGTTTTGACCCTGACAAGTACGTCTATTCACCACACCACCGACAAAACATACATATCAGGGTATTCAATCGAGTAAAATGCTACGGATAATCACGATTGAGGATCTGAAGAAGACCTTGAAAAGACTAAACACCCTCACCTTTCGTTGCCTTCCGATTCACTGTTAACTCCTAGCTCTCCCTCTTTATGACACCATCGATGGCACAATCTGATCGATGATGATAATGATGACCAAATCTCTGCTTTACCGAACCATTTCTCCCGTAAACAAATATACGATTCTTATTGGAATTTTGAATGATTGATTGGTTTGGGGCTATATCTATTAGTTTTCGCTGTCACAGAGCCGTTTCCGCCATTATTTCATTTTGGTCTGGCAGAAATCATTGGGATCATCTCGGTCGGATCAGACAAGAAAAGTTATAAATTCTCTTGAGATTTCAGTCATAAATCGTTTCTCTTGTTTATGAAGAAAAATATCATATCCTGCTGGGAATATAAAAATTGTGCTCTATTTTTCCGGTTTTTTGGAACACTTCAGACATCAGGGAATTAACTTGACCATACCCCTTTAGATTTATGAAAAAATTGATACAGTGAATGGACAGACTTGGTAAAAAAAAACAACTTAAAAATAAGTTGTTGTTGTTGTTACTGATATTAATGTTACTATATCATCAATGTCACGAAGCAAATTGAACGATTATTGAGTTAAATAAGTCTCCAAAGTATTCTTTACTAAAGTACAGCTTATTTCAGAAAAATGATTTGTTGATATTTTCGGGTGGGGTCATCAATTCAACCTATTTTTAGTCAAAAAAATTAATTTTGACCTTTATTCGATATCTGTAATGATATATATGAAAAAATGAAAAGTCATATATATATATATACATATATATATATATATATATATATATATATATATACATTTATATATATATATACATAAATATATATATATATATATATATATATACATATATATATGTACATGTAAATGTATATATATATTTATACATATATATATATATATATATATATGCACACATAATTTTGTGTGTGTGTGCGTGCGTGCGTGTGTGTGTGTGTGTGTGTGTGTGTGTGTGAGTGTGTGTGTGGTTGACAAGACAGATAAATAGATAGATATATTTGTGACATAAACTGCCGATGTATGTTTATAGGATATTTTTCGTTTTGTTCATGGAATGATTTTCATCGCAAGATTTAAATCATACACAATTTTTGGAATTTTCCATTCGTCAAGTTTTGACAGGAAATTTGTCTTGCCCAAGGACGAGAATAAGAAAAGGGAAGTAAAAAAAAAAAAAAAGAAAAAGTGAAAAGAAAGATAAATGGAAAAGAAGGGAGATAACTCGCCCCCTAATCCGTCCATTTCCAGCCTCTCTGGACGCTGGACAAGAATTGGACTCGTCGTTGTCTGTCTTTCCGATTGTTTCACAAAACAAGACCAAAGATCCTAGTCTTTCCCGTTACTAACCCGTAGCTGGGGACGGGGAAGGAAAGATTCATTTATGCTTCTCCCAGGAGTACCTATTCCAATTCTCGTACTGCAGCCTTTTTGGTAGCCAATATCCCATTCCCATCCCTAAGGCAAAGTACTAGAAATAAGTAGTATGGTTGTGAACATTGGTCTATGGTATAGGATATTCCAATCATCAATTCCTATTTTAATTAAATTCAATGTCGAATCAAATCTAATGACATAGACCAGCAAATTGTGTCTAAAGAAAGCATTGTATTCATTTTGTCCATTGCACATGAATAGTATTGAACTTATCATGATAACGATGTCCCTTTCATTCATGTTAATATCTCCCCTAGGACGTTGGGGCCAGACTCCATTCATTGCAATGGTTTCGACGTAGCACAAAACCATAAAAAACTCTCCGGTTAACCAATTCCCTTTTGTTCAATAAGGCTGTTACAATTTTGTAATGAATAATATTTCAAGTTGAAAATTTTTTTCCAGATATCTATGTCTAGCCTCTACCTTTATTACTTTTTCTAAGATATTTCAGTTATATAAAATGACGAAAAAGAAACTTTCTGTTTCATGATTTAAATAACTTTTTGATAGGTGTAAAGAGATTTTCTCTTCAGATATATTTATTTTGAGCCTTGGACATAACTTCGAACCGATTGTTGAATAAGTCATCCTGCGAATGCTTCCCATTTTCAGTTTTACATATGGATTCTCAGGTTTGTGTATTCCTTATTTCAGTCAAAATGATTCGAAGCACATAGCATTTGGTGGAAATCCTCTGAAATCTTCCCTTGACAATCTTTTCCTCAATAAACTGGAGCCAACCAGGGGGTATATCTGGATCAACTTGACAAGCTGAATTTAATATACTAGGAATATCTTCATTATTAGGACAAACTGGAGCCGACTCCCGGGGTATATTTGGATCAACTTGACAAGCTGAATTTAATACACCAGGAATGTTTTCATTATTAGGACCAACTGGAGCCGACCCCGGGGAATATCTGGGTCAACTTGACAAGCTAAGATCAATATACGAGGAATAATTTCATCATCAGGACAAACTGGAGCCAACCACATGGGATATCTGAATCAATTTGACTAGCTGAATTTGATATACGAGGAATATCTTCATTCTTAGGACAAACTGAGGTCGACTCCAGAGGAATATCTGGGTCAACTTGACCAGCTGAATTCAATATACGAAGGTTGTCTTCATTATCAAGACGAATTAGGGATAACCAAGGGAGGTATCTGGATCAATCTGATGAGTCGAATTTAATATACGAGTTAAAGCTTTATTATCGGGACGAACCGAAGCCGACTCTCGGGTAATATCTGGATCGATTCGACAAGCTGAATTTGATGTACGAAGGTTAACTCCGTTATCAGGGACAAACTGGATCCAAATAATAGGAAAACCTGGATCAACTCAACAAGCTGAATTCAATATACGAGGAATATCTACATTATCAGGACACACTGGGGCCCAACCAGAATGAATATAATAACAGAATTCTTTTTATAAGGACTCAATAATTGAACCAAAACATTATATCGATGTTTGCTGGAAAAGATACAGTACATAGATAAATTGCATCCGTTCAAAATCCTTTAAAAAATTATCTTTAAAATTACAGAGGAAA
>OY735239.1:36355867-36448367 GCA_963457665.1 Thysanoteuthis rhombus
GTTCACCTGAAGAGGACCAAAGAGGGCAGAAACATGAATTTGTTTGTGTAGCGAATCCAATTCCTATCATATTCCCAGCTCTTGTCTAAAGCAAATTAACTCTCAGAGCATAAAGTCGAACGTATCGCTCACTCTATAAAACAAATCCATCACATATCAGACATAGCTTTATACAATATTATATCGTACTATATTGCAATACTGATTTGTACTATATGTACTATATATGTGTTTGTGCAAGTGTGTGTGCATTTGTTTAATTCTTTTGTTTGTTTATTTGAGCTTTTTATTTTCAAAATGATATCTTTCATTCAGTAAGTTATGCATACAAACCCACATCATCTACTCGTAATTATTCCTCATCCCTATTGTACTTTAAGAAAACCTTCCATAATATATTTTTGCTTAATAATCACCTCTTCGTTTCTTTTCTTTGGCATATCTGCGTTAATAAAATGGGAAAATTAAAATGAGGTTAGATAGTAGTCATAAAATCCATTAAGTAAAAATGCTTTTCTCATTTCGTTTGATCTAAAAAAAAGAAATATAAAAAAATGCTCAGCAAGATTTTCCAATTGCAAACAGAGTTTTTTCTTCTGCAATATATATAATGATAAATTAATAATAATCAAAATGTGCAGCTTCAAAAGGTCACTTCCGCTTATGAATATATGCATTCATTTAGGCTTTTCATCTTTTTTTCAAAGTGATGAAATCTATTCAATCCTGTACGCAAACCAAAAATCTTTTTTCTACGCATTACACAAAAAGGAATATTTCACTTGAACTTTGAGACCTTCGATGTCTGTATGTATTCTTTATATCTGTTTGATTCTCTTATCTGTTATTATTACCTTCATCAAATATAAAAGAGAACTCACAAAGGAGAAACAGTGAGGGATTTTTAAGTAAAAACAAATATTCAGTAACAAAAAAGAGTAATCAATGTATTGGTGCCCACACATAAAAAAGATAAATTAATATTTGTGCCGCGTTGTGTCTTCAGAACAAATACTTAAAAACGATCCTACAGAGAATAAACAAAAATGGAAGAAAGTTTTTCTAATGCTCACAATGCAACTTTTTCGTGCAAACCTCGAGCTTTTTCCTCGCCTAAATGTTACAATATGGCTGATGGCAGCTTTTTAATTGAATATTTCCTTTTATTCGTAAATATTTGATTTTATATCTGAATACAATTTCGGTTAAAGGTACTTTTTGCGTGGATATACGTGAAGTATACTTACATACTTGGCTTATGATAAGATGATTTACAGAGTAACTTTTCTCAGACGATGATAGAAATATCTTTTAGATGTAATGACAAGATGAAGTTTGATCGCTTGGAACCTGTGCTCGTAGATAGCTAGTCACAGCCAATTAATTAAAATTAAAATTACTTCAGGAAAAGAAATTGAAAAGGGGTTGATAAAAGAAAGAACGGTGTATATGGGTTCTAACGATGGAAGTAAGAGAGGTAGTAAGTTTAATGGCGTGAGAAACGGAAGAAAGCAGGAAAAAAATAGAATAATAGAAACTTACTTGCTTGCGGTATGAAGTAAAAAGAGGAGGATGGGTTAATTTAGTAAAATAAATAGTGATAGAAAAAGAACCCTTACCTATAAATAGTGGACTAAACGTTGATCACCTGTGGTGTTGATGACAGTAGCAGTCTAGACGAGAGTAGAACAGAGGAAAGGTTGGACGCTCTACGGGCCGCTTGCCCCTGGCTGCTGGCAGTAGAAGGACTGATTAACCTCTTATTCCCTCTCTCTTTCTCTCTCAACTAGCTCTCTCTCTCTCTCTGTCTCTCTCTCTGTCTCTGTCTCTTTCTCTCTCTCTCTTCCTGTCTCTCTGTCTGTCTCTCTCTTACTCTCCATGGAGACTTGGTTTGGTCTTCAAACCAAGACTATCAATGTATTTTTGGTCGGCTTAGGGAGAGAAATGAAGGTTCGATTTTGAATCCAGACATGAGTCTTTCGTCTTCTGTCCCTTCCATTACTGCAGCCGCGGTGTCGTCAGAACGGAACATCGTCGGAAAATGTCCAGCAAAATTATCCTCCACCTGGTTCTTGATATAAATGCAATTCTGTGTAAATATTAACTGTAGTACAATATCTTAATGCATCTTAGAAATTGGGAAAAAAACAAGTTTATTACTTGTTAGTAATGGAGGAAGCCTGAGCAAGGAGTTTTCGTCTCTTTAACGATTTGTAGATTTTTGTGGCTATCAATGCAAATAAAAGTTTTCCACATCAATAAATAATGTCCAAATCAAGGTGTTGCTGGGGTTTGTGTGAATACTAAAGAGGGTTCTGAGGAGATTCGTTGTCAATCAATCCACAGATATTACCCTTGGGTAACTTTGGTGAGCATTTGAATGCATGAAAAAAATTATAATTAAGGAAGTTACCAAAATAATGTCGATGTGCCACTTTCAAAAGTTGAAGGAAAAACGGGAGGGGAATATTCTTCCAGTTGATTCTGTTTTCCGCTAAAAAAAAATTAATTTCTTTAACTTTTTCTAGGAAACAGAACTTTTTCCCCTTGGACGAAATCCTCTCAACCTCTGGCTATTTCATTTACTAATTAGTTGAAGTTAATCTAATTATTCTTAATTAATCAATTCTTTTTATTCCCGCTCTGCAATTACTTGGTTTGGAGAATTTGATGATCAATTTGCTCTGAATTGATTTCATCAAATTGGAAAGAATTGTATTTCGCTAATGGAGATGTGGGTGGCCCAACAGTTAATGTTAAATCAAGGTCAAAATCTGATTGAGACTTTTTACAATCATTTTGCACCAACGCCTTTGTGTAACGTATGAATCTATCAATACTCCCCAGATCTATCGACAGAATAGCAGGACGAGCACAGTTCTTTCGCTTTGGAAGTTGACCAATCTAAGACAACCTAATTCCAAATTGGCAATTATGGTAATACATGAGCTCCGCCAGCCACTGCTATTCAAGAAACAGAAGTTGAGATAATCATTCGTCCAGAATTGGATATTTAGTGGCCAAAAATTTTAATGGTGAGAGTGTAGCTGAATTCAAACTTGAAAGGTTGGACTGAATAAGCAATCATTGACATCACTTGAAATTGGAGGACCGCAATGTTCAACCTGGTGTGTTTCGAATGAATGATATTTGTTATTAATCCGTGGTGAAAATTTATCTTTTCATTGTTTCTGTTAAATGAACTGGTTTTCAATATATGTTCAGTACAATTTTTTGATGGGGAAGAGTCAATTTAAGTACATCAACCGAAGAGGAATTCATGATTAAAATATATTAGGTGTTTAAAATAGATGATATTTATATCATAAGACTTCATGAATGTTTTTTTTTATTTATCTTGATAAATATATATTAGGATCTACAATAATTTCCACCATAACTGAGTGATAGCCATTCATTTGTCAGTCTCTCTCTCTGTCTTCCTCTCTCTCTCTGTCTCTCTGTCTCTCTCTGTCTCTCTCTGTCTCTCTCTCTATATATATATAGAGAGAGAGAGAGAAAGAGATATATATATATATATATAGATATTACATACTTTTGTTATAGTTCGTTTCATTAAAAGAATCTTTGAATTTTTTCCTTTGAAAAGAGTGATGTGAGTTTTTCAGTAAAAATTTCTTTACATATGATTTTCTAGTTTTTCGATGCTTCTGCCTTCCAGGCTTCTTCAGACGGATGATTCGATTTTTCGAATCCCAATTTGAAACAGTTTTTGAGAGTGCATATTTTACCTTTGATCTTCCTGGGTTAAAAGACCCACCCTATTATGTATATACTTCCTTTACACAAACAAAAGAGAAACAAGGTTGATACACAAGTACACAAATATCCCAAAGAATATTTAACAAACAAATTTTAGCAACTAATATGCTAAAGCTCTAAAGAACACTGGTTCCTCTGAGGTAAGTTTTAGGTAGGATGATAAAGAAAAAACAGAAAAAATGGAGTTCAAAAAAGTATCTGGTACACGCCACTGTTAAATCTAGTGCCAAAACTAACATAAAATTATCCTCAAGTTGATAGAAACACACTTCCTACCAGCAACAAATTGTGTATCATATTTAACCAGGATAAACTGACACTAAGTTATAGCTGCATGGATTGCTTTCAGAAAATCATGATAAAACATAAGCACAAGGTAATGAGGAATGATTCTTGGGTTCTGTAGGAATGAGCCTTCAAATTATTCAAAATAGAACGCAGGGTGCTGATTTATAAAAATATAGACAAATGATTTTATTTTGTATAGTTCCAAGTGGCGTCTGGATAACAGATAAGGGAAGTAATGCTAAGGGCGACGGGTGAGCATATGGGAGCTGTTTTAGAGTCTTGTAATCTGCTATCTATCTGGTCTACCCAAGATGTTGATCATTACCGTCTTATAAGGGATCTACGCCCACACGATTGGCAGATTCATTTCCGCTTGTTAGCGTTTATGACCTTATCCACCTATGCTTTAAAGTGTCTCTGCCCTCATCCACCTACGCGTTTTGATGTATCTGCCCACATCCGCCGAGACTTTTTGATGTATCCGCCCACCTGGATGTGGCTTTTTTCCGGTAAAAATGCATGCTGGTTTTTTTTTGTTTTATTTTTTTTGTGTTTTTGTTGTTGTTTTTTTTTGGGGGGGAGGCTTCCGAGTCAGGAAAATGGAAGTAGCATGTCCTCCTGTTAACACTTGTTATCGAGTTGTGACAAGAATGCTTTCCTGCATTTGCACGTCCTGTTTATTGCTATCAGTTGGCACAGGATACAAGATCGATCCTTTGACCTTTGCTTCTGCTATTCATCACTGGTCAAGAAAATGAAAACGAACAAGACAGCAATTGTACAAATAGCAATAGGTGCCCTTTATAAAACAAATGTCAAAGATCTTGCATTGCATTCAGCCTGAAGTATTGACTCTAGAAAAACCTTAGATTAAAAATATTACATGGGAATATCAAAAATACCATTTGAATTAAGATTTGCTAACCATACGTCATCCTTAAACAAATGAGAAATACGAAAACAATGCATCACAATCTACACATTACTGGGAGTTCAAGGATAGCCACAATAAAATTAAAAACATTGAAACTAACACATGTTAGAATATTGAAACTCCATGTTATCTAAATATAATTAAAGAAATCTAAACCGTCACAACTACTAAAGAGACAGACTTACTAAATAGGAAAAATTGAAGTCGTTGCCAAACTTCATCCTTGCTCAAATTTTCTTCTAAAAAGCTAATATAACTTCTATCCAAAATACCCCACATACAGATATACTGAAAACAATCACTACAGTTACATTGTTATTATACCTCCGACGAATATAATTACAATCTAATCCTAAAAACAAGTCACATCTTTTCATAATTATCTTGGATAGATTTAACCAACTGAGATTGTAAAAGGAACACGAATTAACAACCTACACCATATAACAGCGAGCTCTAGTACCAGTTGACAACTAACAACTACATGAAATATATTCCCAGTGACTAAAAAGTTCCCACTCATTTAAGGGATCACCAGCGTGATTGATAAGAAGTGTCTGAAATACTCCGATACGACCAAAATGATCTATAACGACCAACAATAGGCACAGAGATTACAGCGTCACTTCCCGAATGGGAGAGAAATGAACAAAAGAAAGAAAAAAAATCAATAGTAAAGTCTTCAATAATTGCCAATAAATAAATTAACGGTTAAAATATGTAAAACAATTTCAGAAGCCACAAACCAATTGAAAAATAGTAAAAAGATTGCAAAAATATTTCTTTGAAATTCACTCGAAAAAATCAAACAAAATTAACAAAACCGATAATTTATATATATATATATATATATATATATATATATATATATATATATATATATATATATATATAATTATTGTTCATTTATGTAATCCAAGACTTTGTGAGATGCTACGCGGTTACCACCGGTACAGAACCATTTATAGATCCCACTTTCATGCTTTTATAATAATTATGTAAGTAGATAGACCGATAGATATTTTGTGCATGAATTTCTGTAAGTATATATATATATATATATATATATATATATATATATATATATATATATATATATATATGCGTGTTTGTGTGTGTGTGGAGCAATAAACTCTTTGATACTTTTTATGAGTACTAATTAGACTAAAACTTTTGTTCTCATATACATACTTATTTTCATGCATCAATAAACCTAATATACTTTTTCATCAAAATATTTGTATGTCCGTATAAATATTTTGCGTCAAAAAACACAAACCCACGTCATTTTAATACAATGAAGTGACAAACATGAAATGGAAAAGATGATTGAAAACTGAGACGGGCAATTTATTCCGCTTCAAAAACAACAGATGATTTGAATTTTCCTATTCTTTCGTTTATTTTTCCTATCTCCCAGATATTTAGCTTTCAAGAATACAATAGACAAACACAACCCGGCGGAAAGAATAGAAAAAACAATGGCTTCAAAGTCTAAGGAACAAAGGGAGGTAAAAAAAAAACTTGCATTTCGAAACTTTTTTCTGAAAGAAAAAACAAGAGAAGGAAATGCGAATAAAAATATTCTTTGCAGACAATAAATTCATTGAGCAGGGGCGTACTGAAGCAAATTTTGGCAAGTTTTCGGTAGAGGTAGCTTGAATTCAAGAACAAGAAGATCCCACTAGTTCGAAAAAGAAGAGTATACGACGAATGCACACTCCTGACAGTCACCCATGGAATTGGAAAATGGAACCTACCTGAGACACTGACTTTCAAAGAATCATGCTCAACTGCACGTGGACAGATGACAAGACAAAAAAATATACCAGAGAAACACACAACATGGAACCCAGCATAACAGAGGCTGAAAGAGCACAAGATGGAGTGTCGATCTAAACAGGTTCCGCAAGTAAGGCTCTGCGATGCCCATGATAGAAAAGAGCGGCAAATCCGGGGGAAGGTCAATGTCCATTGATAGACGCTCAAAGACTGATGCTGATGCTGATGCTGATGCTGATGATGATGATGATGATGATGATGATGATGGAGGAAAATGAGAATTCATACCTTTCCAAACGGCATTAGTGTGAAGTGAATATCAACTGTTACAGCTGGCTTGCTGATTCAGTTTTCCGAGCGTTCAATAACACGTAAAGAATTTAAAGGAGAAATCTGCTAATTTATTGCCGGCATGCTGGAAGTTAGGTCACCAAATCTCTGCAATTGATCAAATTGTTTAGCTCCCGTATTTGCTTGTGTATAGCTCGACCTTTGATCTATGCACTTCCTGATTGGGTTATCCGTAATAAATTCAGAGATAAAATCCAAAGACATAACCTGTACTTTATTTCTCCCGCTTCTCTTTCCTCCCGTACGACCAGTGGGACACCGTTAGTTCGTACCACATTACAACATTGACAACTGATGGTCGTCAAATTTTAGTCTTTATATCAAGAGACGAGTTCCCATCCCTTAAAATCCTTGAACGATTTTGGGCTGTCCGATGATCATCATCATCAGTCTTTTAACATTTGTCGTTGGACACAGACCTTCCCCTGGATCTCCCATATTACTCTATCATGGACATTGCAGAGCCAGTATTTTCTGAATTTGTCTAGTTCAACTCTCCATCTTGTATTCTGTCGGCCGCGGTTTTGCATGTGTTCTCCGGGGATCCATGTTGTGAGTCGTGATGTCCATTGGTTTTCTGCCATTCTTGCAACATGACCAGCCCATCGCCTCTTAATTTTTTTCATGATTCTGTGATGTCTCGGACTCCCGTTTTCTTCCTGATATATTGTGCTGTCTTGTGATCTCTCCATGTGAGGTTTGAAAATGAGAGATATTCTTTCATTTCTATCAAGTTCCCAAAGTTTGCGAGCAGCTTTGATGGTTTTGAGGCCCAGATCAAAATAATGCCTCAAAATGGTCCAGGTCCTTTATCCAGTATTTTATCATCTGGAATAAAATGTAAAACCAATAAGTAATGTTACCAAGAGAGTTGAATCATTGATAGTCTTCAGCAAGGTACATGAAATGAACCTTAGTGTGAAGATTCGTGGAAAAAACGAAAATACTTCTGATGCACTATAATATTCTAATTGATTCTTAGACAAATAAATCAATTTATCAACTTTCTGCTTCTGCGTAGAAGATCGTCATGGTCTGGACAAATGTCAGATTTAATCGATCCCCCCTCAATCAAAATCTAATTAACTAGTCACCGTTAAGCCACCTGCACCTGCAGCCTCTTGACCCTTCCGAATTTTCATTCAGGTTAAAATTTCCCAGGTTTTATAGACTTCACAAATTGCGTCTGCATTGCCGGAAGCTGATGAAGACAACGTCACCTCATCCACCCCCATGACCTCCCGATGTGACCACTGCTGTCTAAGGCAGTCAATAACAGTTGATTTATCGGTGCCCGGACGGCGTTGACATACAGGCATTGATTTCAAATTCGAGACAGTTTGTTTATTAAGAAAGGGAAAGACGTCAAATGTGAAAATCATGAATTTGGAAGAGATTGCCAGTTTAGTTAGAGCAAGAATCAGGTGGATGGAAGGGGATGAGGAAGCTTAGGTGGTTTGGGTCTGCTAGTTTGGTAAGAGTATGGGACTGGAGAATGGGGAGAAAGTGAAAGGTTCTAGAGGGTGGGTGTAGATTGGCCTCTGGGAACAGCATGTGATGAGGTGATCAGTAGAAAGAGGGAGGGTCAAGAGGATCAATATTGAATCATTATGTCAAAGAATATCATTGGTTTGAAATCAGAAACAGAAATTAGCATTCGAAAGTAAAATAATCACTCATTAGATAAATTTAATAAATTTTTCTGATAAAGCTTCACAAAGTATTGACTTGTATTTCTTTAATCATATTTCTTTTACTTTCATTAAGTATTCTTATAATCATTGTTGAGAAAAGATATTTTTGTGAAGTTGCATTCATCCCATTTTAGTTGTTCAATGTATCAAAGTTATGAAGATATGTACAGCATTTGATAAATAACATGTAGGGTTATATATTGGATTGAATGTCAAATGAACAAGACTTGCAACCTAAGACCAATAACATGATTACAGTTGCGTTACATGATGGTGATGGTTAGGCCCATATTGATCGGGTGTGTGGAGGACTAATAACTTATTAGGCAACTGGTCATAATATTTTGGCTCGTCAGTCGGTATATAAATATATGTGTGTGTGTGTGTGTTACTACTGGCAAGATAGTGGTCTGATTCCATGATTCAGCCATGTATATGAAATAGATAATTCGATAATTTAAATGAAACAACAAATTGATGGAAGTAAGGTAGTTTGTAACGAAAAAAAAATGAACTTCAAGGTTATTGTCAATATTCGGTGGAGAATCATCTCAAAGAAGTCTTTTCTGTGTGATTAGTATTTTTGAATATATCATAAGTTGGTCTGCATGTAGTCTGAGATAACCGACACAACAGATTTGATATCCACATAGGTGAACACTCAATAGAAGTAACATGAACAAGAAGTCACGTCTGTTGTTATACTTATTGATCTCTCATCTTTGAGTACATATTGTTGGTAATCTACTTAAGCCCTGTGATTCAGAAATAAATACATGTAATAATAATGATAAAATAACACCCATATACAATTCATGATGATAATATGTGAAGTAATAAAGTACATGTATTACATAAGCTATATATAAAAATTATAGCTAGAAAGGGGTAGTGCTTGTTCAACTAAGCTTCATGTCATGCTGATATGACTGCTTTATAAACGGTTATATCATAAACAACGTGTTTTGTGTTCAAAGCTGTAAATCTTTCCAGACTATATATATATATATATGTGTGTGTATGTGTGTGTGTGTGTGTGTGTGATTTTCATTTTTCAGCTTATTTAGTTGATACGATGGAATATGTCTTTTGTTGAATGAAAGCAGTAAAGAATCCCATCATCTTAAAAGCCATTTGTATGGAATTCATATCCAATCGTTTGAAGAAGTCGTTCAATACGTTCTCAGCATGTCACTCCATTTAAGTTCCCTTTACTTCGTGACTGTAAATATTAATTCAGAGCAAGTCTTGAGTGTAGCCCTCGAATATAAGTATCGTGTGGTTAGCACTGTATTGACAATCAAGAACAAAGCCATCATGTATGTACATGGAGGTGTTTATAGAATCATACCGTTAAATTATAACCACATATTGAATTGAAAGAAAGGGGATATTGAATTACCATTAATTTGTCTTGGTTATGATTATAGACATCGATTGGTGAGTAAGGGAGGCGTTGGCTGGGCCCTGATTTATATTTTTTTAGTGGTTGAGTTTAAATGAATAAAACATGTGTGTTGTCCTTGGGAATGTCTGAGATATTCATTGTGACCCAAGAGAATTACAGGATTACTGTCAAAAGTTTTACATTCCAGTTCAATTTAAATATAAGTTCCGTAAAACGTTTTGATCGTGAGAATAATTAAAAGAATGTTTTGCTCATCAAACATGTCAGGAAAGGTAGTTTTGTCCCCTATGAGCATGAACTTGTGTTAGGTCCCTATTGTTTGATCTAACAGCTCGATCGATTGTTGAAAAAATACGAAAAGAAGATAGTATTTGAGTTCATAAATACCCTTCCGTGTCTAATGCGACAAGAAAGTTTCTATGGTTGCTAGATAGATAGATAGACAGATAGATAGATTGATAGATAGATATGATTTTTACTTGAAACAATAGCTTCAATTAATGGATAACCATAACCCTGACCGTGAATATTTTTATTTCTTAAAGCAAACCATGGATGTTTCTAAAATCATATCCCCCAATATCCCTCTACGTATTGGCTAATAACGTTACTATCACCTGACTCCGATCGAGTACTCAACTATATAACCAATTACTATTGAATTATTCAATTCAATTTTCTGTGTAAATTTAATGGTAACAGCTAACACGGAAAGGTTGGTTCTCTAAGAGTTTGGTGCTGACGGCTCTATCAGTCCGTTAAAGAATAGAGAAAGAAATTACTTTATGAGTGTTGGAGAGAACAACAAGCACAAAATATGATGGTGGCATGAAGATTCATATTGTCCAATCGAAATAGTCGAAGGAGAGTTAATAAAAAAACAAATTCTGTATCATCAAAAAGAATACAGTCTTGAAAGATGAAGAAATGATTACCGATAATAAGAATTGCATATATTTTTGTAATGATTGTAAAAAGTAAAAGTTTGGTATATTTGTAAGTTGTGAATAATCGATTATGAATATTCTGAGTCGTATAGGAAGAAAGTTCTTCTTAGAGAAAGGTTAAGAATTACCGAGACGATTTCTCAGAGAAAGATCAATAGTATCTTTTGTTCCACGAATTATTCCAAGCAGAGAAAGAGTTATTTTTGGAAACCAGGATACAGCACAATATTGGACGTTGGTCTATCAGGCAAGAATCAAGAAAAGCTTTTTTTGATGTGTCGTTTAAGTCATTTTCAGGTGAAATCAAGAAATTAATCTTAATTGATGGATGTCAGGTGAAAATTCTTCAATGAATTCAGGTGCGTCGACCAACTTTTTCTAGTTTGTCTATCTACGAATATGTATTTTCCCAAACATTGAACGATTTATGCATCTCAGTTTATTTTTTGTTTTTTCATTAACTTCTATTGCTTATTGGATTCGAATTATTTGCTATTGTTATATGTTATCATCAGTTTTTTAACGTCTGTAGTTTGATAAAGACCTTCCCGGAGAATCGTTTCACTTTTCTGTCATGGGTGGCGTCGTAGAGGTAATACTTCCTGAGTTTGTCCAATTCGTCTCTCCATCGAGTGTTTTGCCAGCCTCAGTTACGCATGTAATATCTTGGGATCCGTGTTGTTAATCGTGATGTCCATTGGTTGTCTGTCATTCTTGCAACAATACCAGCCCATTGCCATTTGAATTTCCTAATGGATTCTGTGATGTTTCGGACTCCTGTTTTTTCCCTGATATATTTCGCTTTTTGTGATCTCTACATGTGAGGTTGAGCATGATTCTTCCATATACGCAATTCTTTAATATACACGATTCTTCTATATACTTGCTTCTCGGTCTGGGGGTTCGTCTCCCGGTTAAGTTCTATGCTTGAGCTCCAATGGTGACTATTGGGAGGATGCACTGGTTGTATGCCCTTCTTTTTAGGACTAAAGGGGTTGTTGAGTTTTAGTGGGTTGAGCATGCTCAGCCGTGGGCTCACAATTGTATAGATGGTCATTGCTTGATCCGTTCTTCTGTTCAGGATTATATGAATATTTGTGATCCTAGGTAGATACAGTGGTCTAATTTCGATCATTGCGTTCCTATATTTGACAATTGTTGCAAATGATCTCTGTTTTTCTCAAGTTCATGAGTAGGACGACTGTCTTGCTTCCTATATTTAGGTCATCAAGCTTTAGTTGGAGGGCGTGTAAGTTTTTTTTCGAGAAGGGCGACGTCCTTTGCAATCGCCATCTATTTTGTTTCCTTTATTTTCCCAGTCTAGGTTTCTGGATGTCATCTCGAGGCAAGCTGTGAAGAGTTTAGGTGAGCTGGTATATTTAATCTCACCTTTCTTTTATAAGAGATTATGTACCTATTTATTCACTGTTTCATTTAAGGGCACTTCTTGAACTGGCAACTAGATTTATCTTTTCATATTTCAACTAACCAATTTGGGTGTAAATTGTGTGGTCTTCCAACGGCTTCTCATTGTTTCCAGTTGGTCCATATAAAAAAAATATTAGAAAACTCAGAACAGTAGCTGACGCCATATTTTGTTCATTCTTTGGCAATAGGGCTATTGACTTTACGCAATGTTTTACGAATGACTAAACAATGAATGATTTTCAAAACATTGGATTACTTCCGATGATTGGCAATCTCTACACATCATTATTTTGATATTTGTCTCTGTGTCATTTTCTGTAAATAATCCGTTTGCCACTTCAGGCTTTATTTTTGTCCTCTGCTTCGTTCAATTTCCGATTCTTTCATTTACATATGTTTTCCTTTTATGATTATTATTCAACCACGTGTTCTATTACGTCATACTTTGTCACTGAGTATTCTTTTCCTTTTTTTTTCTTTTTGTTCTCGGTATGTTTGTCTCTCTTTATCTATCTCTGTCTCTCTTTCGTATCCCCTCTTTCTAACACTTTCCTGCTTTCATTTTCCATTTTTATTTGTTTCTTATCTTTCTGTGAACATGTTTGTTTTCCTCTTTTTTTCTTGTCATTGATTTTTTACATTTGTTTATTAATTCGTATATTTTTCTATCCTCATTGCATTTCTCTCCAGTCGCAACTCATTCTTTCAGAACTTTCTTGAAAAAAACTTTTCCTCTTTTTTCTCTACTCATCCACAGTTGACAATTCTCTCCTCCTCTCGCTTTAATTCCCCTCTTTAATGGTCCTTATTCTGCCTTTTCCTCTTCATCCTTTATTTTCTTTGTCTTCTTTTCCTTTTTGGTTTCTACTTTCTCTCTTTCTCTATCACTTTTTGCCTCTCTCTGGTTGTTTACTTCCAACCTGTCGTGTTTTTGTTTTTTCTTCTCTCTCTTTTCATCTCTCTCTATGTTTTCCCAAGAGTGGAAAAGTGAGGAAGCATATTTGTCACTGAAGACAGATGCGTGCAATCGTTTAAAAATGCCATGAATTGCCACATTCTATTTCCCTTGTCATATATATATATATATATATATATATATATATATATATATATATATATATATATATATGTATATATATATATATATATATATATATATATGTATATGTATATATATATATATATATATATATACAGAGAGAGAGAGAGAGAGAGAGAAAGAGAGAGGGTGAGAGAGAGATACATAAAAAACAATTGCAAGGTTAAGTGAAAAACTCAAGAAATAGGTGTCACATCAGATATTTACATTCCTATTCTGTGGTCGTAAATTGATGCATATTGATGAGGCAGCCATCTTTTTCAGTGAAAAATATATTTTCAGCGGTTCACAGGGGAAAATGTAACACATATTACTTTTCACCTTTTTTTTCACCTACATTCAGTCGGATCGCTTAAAATTCCCAATACCTTCACACACATACACATATATGTATATATATATATATACATATATACACACACAGACACACACACACGCACACACACACACACGCACATAAATATACATATATAAATATATATATATATATATATATATATATATATATATATATATATATATATATGTATACATAAATATATATATATATACAGGTATATATATGCCTTATACTCAATTTGATTTAACTTGCATTGGGTGATTCCCACTGTATTTGATGTTTGGATATAAAGTAAATGATATAAGCAGATATGAAAACATTATTATGGGTTGTTTATAGGTCGGTGTGAAAGCCCCCCCCCCCATCGCAAACTTGACATTCCAACCCCAGCAACCACCTTTAATAGAACAGTTTTTGGTTAATACCACGCGTAAGTCAGCTATAAAATAATATATATACCATCCAATATTCAAACATGATTCTTTAAATCGATCCACGTAGGCATTTATATAGAGAGAGTTACTTGCTTATTGGCCATTAGACATCAAACTTTTACGACACTTTCATCGTTACTTCTAAAGGGTTTTCTAGAAAGTGTTGCCAAAACGTTAATAGAGACCGTGGAAGCGAGCTAAATATATAGTGGGGACATGCTGCAAATTTTAGAGGTACACTTTGGGGACCACTTTGTACATATTCAAATGGAATACTCCAATGGACTGGTAAAAACTAGGTATGAGCATTTTGTTCATGGTCAACTGTGAAAGAAAAAACGAGACTTAAGCGACATAGTGCCAACAATAAGTTCTCATTGCAATTTTATTCAAGAAAATAGTAATCACTGGAGTTTTAACCGCTTGCTAAAGTAACGAAGTGCGTCCAGAAAATATCTAGCTATTTAATATCATGAGGAAAATATCTCAAGGCAACGGTGCCTTTTTTGGTATCATAAATCCGTTTTATTACTTTGAAGTTTGTTCTTCTTTTAAAATTATCTTCTGTTAGTACTCAGTGAATGCATCATTAGGCCCAGACAGTGCAAAACAATAACCAATGCTGCTTTGCTCAGTGGTAAAAGCTACGTCACGTTAAAGCAGTTACTTATCCGTTCCAGTAGCAGTCCCAAATTTTTCGATTTTGTATTCTACTCAAGCTATCTGAGCTAAATGATACGTTCTCCTCGTAATAAAAGGGGATAATTTCGAATTGAGTTTCAAAGTAATATGAAGCATTTATAATACTAAGGTAGCAAAGAAAGGAAGACTAGATAAGTCTTAAAATGATAAAAGAAGAAAAATAGAGATTAATAAAGTGAGAGAGCCAGAGAGAGCAAATAAAGGAAGTAAAAGTAAACAAAAAAAAGAAAAATTCGGTGGACGAAAGAAGGAAAATTATAAGACAGAAAGAAGAAAGAAAGAGAAGAAAAAATGGATTCAGTGAACTTAAACTCCAATAGCGAAAATGAAAAGAAAATAAATGAAAACCAGCCAACCAACAAAGGGAATGTTTAGGGAAAACATCGAAAGGAAAATAGCGATGAAAATATTTTTAAAAGCAGAAATATGGCGAAACCAAACGAAGCGGGAAAAAAAGGTAACGAAAAGAAAGAAAAAAGAATTCTGAAAGCAAATTCCTGGTTCTACTCGAGCAAAGAAAAAAAAGAGTGTCTTCTGTTCCAGAAACGAAGCACTGGTTTCGAGACAAACACCTTTATAGAATTAATGTTGGCCCTGTCCGACCTTTTAAGAGCTTCCAATCAGAACATCCCAACTGTTCACGGAAACGGAAAACAATCATTATTTTCAGAGTTTGCCAAGGGCGCTAAAGTAGTCAACGGTCGGAAAGGAAACCGGACGCTCAGAGGTGATGAATATTCTCGCTTTGTGTCGGAGTCACGTTCAACACGAACAAGATGTGTACATTATCGATTAAGAATAGGTTGTAAAAAGACCATGCAGTAGATGTTCAACACACACACACACACACACGCACACGTATATATATGTTAAGCCAAAACATTATGACCACCCGCCTAATAATGTGTTTCTCCTCCATGTACCAGATCAGTCATAGATTCTTCAAGACCAATGAAGTTCCAATCTAGAGTTTGGTGTCACAATGTTAACAACAGGTCTCTTGACCGCTGGAGGTTATGTGATAGAGTTCCTTCAGAGAAAAATTGATAGTCCAACATATCCCATGAGGGTTCAATTTATGGATGTTTGGTGGACAATGCAATACCGTTAATCCTTATTCATGTTCATGAAATGTACAGCTCATACAGTTCGGAAGGGGAAATTTAGCTGAAAGATGCCATCGTAGAATATCGTTGCAATGGAGGAACGGACCTTGTCTTCATTCATGTAGATCGTGTGCAACAATGGACCTTCCATAAGAATGAGTGCCGCACGTTGCTAAAGCCTTTACACTGCTTACTTGGCCTTTTCCCTACAATGAATTCTGGTACCATTGCTTCCACAGATTGATGACTCACACCTTATTCAGGAATGAACTAGACGTAAAAGACCAGAAAACTTTCTAGTTCTGTCTATGCTGTAAGGATATTTTGACTGGCCTGTGACCATATATCTCTGTATGCAATAACGATGGATGCATTATGTGTTGTGACGCATTCTAGCCTCCATATTAACTGGACCTATCTACAATGTGCCACATTAGCCCTCCCCTTGAAAAGAACTTGGTGGGAAAAGCCTTTATTCACCTCTAGTATTGATAAGTCAGGGCCGTTCAATGCCTTGTCGTTGGTTTGTGATTTTCTCTCCTCAACCCTCTCTATTGCTATTCACCACAAGTGAATATTAGCACCTAACAAGCCGTGCCGTTTTGGAGATGCTTTGTCCTACTGTTTTTGGCACAGTAATTTTCCCTAGATCAAAGTCATTTAAACTTTCCTCCTTATCCATTACTGCGAAGTTCAACAAATCCCAACGAAACACTCAGGACAGTCTTGCTTACTTTCATGCTTCTGAACCTGACATGCACAGTCGTAAAGAGACTGTAGCTGTAATGCAGACCATAGTGTCCATGGCCAAAATGTTTTGGCACACTGATATCTGAATGTTTGCATGTGCATACCGATATGTATATATACATATATATATATATATATATATATATATATCTATATATATATATATATATATACACAGAGTTGGGGAAGAAGTATTTCGAAACGTGTGAAATATTCATGTATGCAACTTACATTTATTTTGTATGTATACAGGTGATGAATAAAAATATCAAATTAACAATTAATAAGAAAGATAAATATTTCAAAACATACCATGAGGAATAAAATACTGGAATATCTTCGAAGAGAGTCTCATAAAAAACCACAGTTTTATTCATTTTTTGAAAAGTTCAAAGACAGCAAAAAACATATGATTGGATAGAGACGAAGTGAGCATTTCCTTAACTTTGTTGTTCGTTACTGAAATTTCAACGGAATCAGATGATTAACTTTGGTATTATTATTATTTCTACCTTTGATTATTTTACTTTATACAATTTCCTGTTTTTTAATGTTATCATCTTTGAGAAAAACGTGCATAAAAGATGAAAGTTCCTTAGAGAAGCTTGATGTCGAAATATTGGCTTTGCATTAGGTACAAACTATAAAGGAACCATTAATTTTCTTTGAACATTTTTCCACTGTATTAAGTGCAAATGTGTTTCCAATTTATTTACGAGCTTTTCTTCATATTTATTATGTGATAGTATATTCAACACATACACGCATACATTTCATACAAACCAACGCACATGTGTAAATGTGTATACTAATTTACTGTTGCCGTCGAAAAATGACAGGGATACTCAAGTAGCATTGCAATAACATACAAACATGCATACATATATATATATATATATATATATATATATATATATATACGCACACAGAGATACACACACACACATATATATATATATATATATATATATATATATATATTTATATCCCTCTTTCCATATATGTGTGTGTATGCGTGTGTGTGGATACACATTTATGTTTAGATAGGGAGTAAGTGAGGAGAGAGGCAACAGAGGAAGAGGGAGAAAAATATGGAAATATCAATTTTCAGATAGAAAAGTATTACCCGGGATAGAAACTGACCAGGAATATTCAATTTACCATTGGGTAACTATTTTATTTTTAATGCTAACGTTAAAAGATATCATCATGGTAAGTTTCCCTTATATCTGCAGTGGACTCTTCTGAGTGTTGGAGACAAAATACATATCCGGATACACACTGTGTTTCGTGTACATGGACGTATTTAACTCCCAAAATACTACAATATCATTTGATTTCAGTGGAATACGAAGTTTATAGATGGCTAAGTGCGTTCAAGTAGTCCTCAAAGCTTGAGTTTCAAGTCTTGCTTTTTTCGAAGTCAAATTTTGAGTAGAGCCTAATTTTTGAAGCATAGATCAGATACGTTGTTAAACAGGGGCAAGAGTGAGGTCCTTTGCGGGTCACACAAACTGAACTGGCGTTATGGTTCAGATAACCGAAAGTGCTTTGTTTACCTTGTTCGATAAGACGCAAACATACACAACTATCAGCCAATCAGAATTATGTGAAATATCTCCGTGGATACTCCGTACAAATCTCTCATAGAAGAAAAGTGAGTGGACATTAAGAGAGGCCGTGTACTGATCTTCTATAAGAGAGAAGTCATTGAACCTCCAAAATCTACAAGCGTTTCAGAGACAGATAGGTTATCGAAAAGAGATTCCCTTCAGAGCTATTATATATCAAATAATTTGTTCAATTAAATGTAAACTGCTCATGAACTCCACTGCTGATCTTGCCTATAAAACTTCTTCTTTTTTTAAGAAATAGCTCAATCCAAATTTATTCAACAAGTGGTAGGCCTTTCGGGATCATTGGATATACAGTTGATTCCATTGACTTCTTTTCGACATCTTCTGAATTCCTAAAGGTTATTCCTAACATAGAGCTTTCTTTTCAATTCAGAATTGTTTTTGAGCTTCCAGGTCTAGCAGCCAAACGCTATTAAAAAGGTTAAGCATTGATTGTATACTTTATGTTTTAAGCATTTGGGCAGTTTGATTTTCCGTATGTCTCTATTTATATTAAATGATTTCCAGCCAATCACCATGTACAGTCATATTTCGTTTACGTTGTTTGTCTCGAGTTTATCGCCTGACCTAGGTAATGTTTTCCATATCTTGGAAGGCTTCATCATCTATTCTTATAGTCATTTTCCGGACTTCGTCCCTGAATATACTTTTGTATTTATTTTGATCACCTTTAACCCTTTCTTTTGGCTTTCTCTATTCAACTCACACTTTTTTTTGTAGATCGACTACTGTTTCGGATATTACTGCTTTATCGTCAAAATGCTTTGAATAGATCTAATATTCTCCGTCTATATTTACTTCCACATTTTCCCAGACTGTTTCCGGAATATTCTTTTCGGGCGAGCTGTAGAGAGCCTTTGCGATATTATATAACCTTGTTTCAATCTTTTTCAATCTTCATCTTGTAAGTCTCTTCATGAAGAGTAATTATGACGGAGCCATTTTCGTATATGTTCTCGTATATTTCATATGATTCTCTTGTATACCTTATTCTCGCATTGGGTAAAAACTGACATTCATTCTGTTGACTCAAAGGAGTTCCATAGTCTATTCATATCAAACAAAGTGCAATATTGTATTTTGATGTTTCTTCGGTTTGCTCTTTTAAAGTGTGTAGGTGGTTTATTGTCAAATAGCCACTTAATCATACTTACATGAACATATTCTCTCTCTCACTCTCTCTTTTTCTCTCAGACACACACACACACACACACACACATATATATATATATATATATATATATATACTTTCAAACTGACTGATTTTAATTTAATTTAATTACAAACATAGGTAATTAAAGTAAGCAAATGACTAATTTGTATGAAAAAAAAGAAAATTTCAATTTGTGTCGGATACTTCTATTATTAAAATATGAATTGGTTAGAGGGGGGAGTCTATTCTTTCAAATAGTGGGCATGAGGTCTTATTTACCAGGAAAATTGTTACCTCTTAGTGGAATAGTCTACTGTCATAGACAGAGAAATCGGAAAATCACTCTGTCAAAATTATCAATTACTATAGTGGACTGGCATACGGTCATGTTATTCGGCCAGTTAAAAATAAGATACAACTTTTTTTCTGTAGCTTTATTATGATAGAAAAAATCCATAATTTGTCTCGTTGCAAGAAGCAGAGGAATTATTTCTGAAAAATATGTTTGAGTCTTTGAGACACGAAGTCAAAACAATTTGAACTTTCCTCTTCTGTTCAGAATCTTAAAAGAGTTTTAACAATCGATTTACGTGTTTATCACAGGGACATTTTCTTTGAAGTCTTTTCTCATGACTTGAACTTTTGTTGTGACGGATGTACCAAAAAACCAGATTCCCTTCACCCAAAACTTGGATAAACATCCAGGTTCTAAAAAGAAACTTTCTTCTGTTCATTTTTAGATTCAATTTCCCGCTTCCTGCAACCACCTCCTCCTCCTAAGTTTTAGGGCTAACCGAATCATGCTTAGAAGAATTATCTGGAGTTGACATCTAGTAAGATAGAATTTGTTTTCTGGAATACAAAATGATGAGTCCTTATAAACTATATACAAAGTAAAACGAACCAAAATGTGGCTAATTTCCTGAATTTAATATCATACCATAAGATTCCAACATATATTTGTTTTATTATAACAACGACAGATTATCGAAGAGTAAAATTTGGCAGAAGGCCAATAATTTGATTATACAATCTTGCAAAAGCATATGAGATGTGACTATTTATGCCATATCATATATGATTAAATTACCTTTTTTTCTTGTTAGAAAGTACACCATCGATTTTTTTTCAGCTGTTGTGGAGTGGAATGGAGCTGACTGGTTACAAACCATTGAATTTAACATGATGTTACAATACTGTCTCAGCATCAAATCTTTTTTATGAGGAGGGGTTAATCGACGCTGGAAAGCTGAAGGCAACGATTCAATTACATAATTCTGCCAACGCATATGAGATATGGTTCTTTTCGCAACATAACATATAATCAAATTACCGTTTGTTTTTGTTTTGTTTTTTTTCGTTGGTGGGCATCGAATTGCTTCCAGCTATCGTGGTGTGGAATGGATTAAAAAGTTTACGAAGCACTGATCGAAAGTAACCAAATAGTAATTTCATGTTCATTTTGCCTGAACAACATTGCTCTTAAATTCACTTCGAGGTGTCCACTTTTAATTGATTCATTTGTAGAACATTATTGGCATCATTTACATCTGCTCATCATTCTCAGCTGGAATGAAGCCAAACTTTAAGTACTCCGGTGAATACTGACAGGAACTTTTGTTGTCAACACTACTTATCTTGGGGGGATGAATATATGATGAGAGACAGATTCTTTCTTTTTTAGATACGGTAATATGAATTCATGTCTGTGTACGATACAGTCGGACTAATTTCAGCGTATGTACGTCATTTGTTAACAGCATTCCGGTTGTGTACTCTCCATCCTTTGAAACTGTGGTAGACACTAAGAGGGCAAAATATGTAGGCCCGTGAAAATCGAAATCGGGAAACCCAAGAAAAGGAGAAGGAATGACACAGACCCTTATGGGATGAAGTTTTGAATTTTAATGTATATTATAGAAATGGAGGTGGCGTGTTTAATCAAATACCAGCATGGGCCCTTGGAAGTGATTCTACATTCTATAACCCGGGAAACCTCACTGCTTTTATAACTACAGCCATAGCTCTTCTTTATATGGATATGTAGCCAACATACACTTATATACGCAAGCAAATGCACACACAAACAAACATACACATGTATTATTTCTAATATTATTCGGACTATCCTGATCATGGTCGTTTTTCATACAGCGTTTCAGCTGTTGTACTCTACGGCCTCCATCAGGTAGGAGGTGGGGGAAGTAACGAACCGAACTCTTTATTTAACCGACGTGGGTATATAGACCTCACTCCCCTCTTGGAATTATTATTGTCTCATACTGGGATTGAACCTAGAACTATTAGATTACTTGCAGTAATTCTGTCTGATTCTCAAACCTCTATGCTATATGTCCACGTATTTCCTTTGCAAAAATCACAGTGATTCTTATTCCTTCAACATTTTAGGTCCTCATCGTAAAAACTGCACATATTCTCGTCTCGTTTCCGAGGGCAAACACTGATACTCCGAGACGGACAACTCAAAGTGTCGTGTACCACCAGGGGCCATAAATATTCCCAGATATCAATATTATATCCAGGGACATCTTGGCCGATCATCACCATTTTATTTACTTTTCCCCATTTTATTCTCTCTTTTTTCTGCTTCCATGACACAGAAGAGTTCCATAAAAATCTGAACTACTTCCTGTCCAGGGGAATCATCCAATTTGCGTGTTGTAAATTGACGTCATTAACGTAATTCTTGTGTGTGATTGAACATTTTCAAACGATTAAACTCACAAAATACTATAAAAACGTGTTAAGCACATAGAGGAACTGTCCGGCAACGTACGAAAAGAGTGGTCCAATGTGTTAACAATTGGTATTTTTTTTCGGCATCGGAAAGGTTTAGTAGGCCAAACTATTACCACTCAAGCCCAGACTCCAACCAAGACCTTCATTCACTTTAAACTAATGCCCCTGGGGAAAAGTTTGAATTGATCTTTTCTCCACCTCACCTAGGGCTTAACTTGCGTAAGTAGATTCAGTAACGGTATTATTTTGTCGCCTTTAAGTTAATTTCACTCGTTGCAAAAAATTGTAATATGTTTGATATTTTCTTTTGAATCTGATTCGGTTCATTGTTGCTCAGCAAACGGTAAAACTTCACGCATGTGCAGACAGTATTTTCATTTGAGTTATTCATTCCTAGTGATATTGCTGCTTCCACAAAAGACACCAAGTTTTTCTTCCTAATACCAAACACGAATAATTTATTCACATACGTGTATTTTTTTTATTTATCTGATATTTAGAAGAATCTCTAAGAAAAAATTATCTTCATTTATTGTGAGCCTTTTAATGAACTCGTGTCAATCCGATCAGCCTGAAAAAACTTGGAAAAGAAAACAAAAGACGACTGACCCTTAGAAGGTTAGAGAAAATGACTTCTATTTACAACATCGAAGAAGGTTTTGGGGTACTAATATATATATATTTTTTTTTTTTGCTGTACACTTTGTAAAGCAACAAGTATTTTTGTTCTTGTTAAACCCACAAGATCTGTTTGATTCGATATAATCTCTAATGACATTAACTTCATCTCTTGTCACCTGTGAAGATTAAGAGTGGCTTAATGGATACTAGAAAACAAAATGGGCGAATTGAGTTTGAAATTCGACTGGGGCTATTTATGTTCACTTCCTATTAATTTCTTTGATAGAGGCACGAATTATTCCTCATCTCAACCCCAGCTAAAGGAAAATAAATCGTTGAGCAGTTGGAGCCCTTTAGCCCTGTAAGGCAATCTATCTAAGAGAACCTCTCTGACTTCGATTGAAAGGGTTAATTGATTGTATCAGTGATGTCATTAATTTTTATGCCTTTTCAGTTTTAACAGCCTTCCAAGGAAATCGCCATTTTACAAGGAATACCAAAAATCTCAGGATTTTAATCTCAAAAAAAAAATCATTCGGTCAATCGATTCAAATTAAGTCCATTTTTTTTAATCAGTTGTACCTTTTACAGAAATAAAACGACTGGGTCCATAAAACAAAGTTGGAAAACATTTTAAACGTGGGTGATGAACAGATCCTTTTCAAGGTAGAGGTTTTCAAGCCACTATGGCTACGGAAAACTGTCCAAAATAATCGTGGCTGCATACGTTATGATTTAACATGCAATCTTTTTCTTCATGTCCCGTTCATCGAAGTATAAAGTTGAACAGATTTTTGTTCAGTTTAAAACATCCTATATACGTATGTGTAACCTTTCAGTATCTGAGTTTCTGTCTGTCTGTCCGTCCGTCTATTTGTCTGTCTGTCTGTCTGTCTGTCAGTCTGTCTCTGTCGGTCTCTGTCAGTCTGTCTGTCTGTCGCTCTCTCTCTCTCTCTCTCTCTCTCTCTCTCTCTCTCTCTCTCTCTCCTTATGTATGTATGCATCGAAGTATAAAGTTGAACGGTTTTTTGTTCAGTTTAAAACATTCTATATACGTATGAGTAACCTTTCAGTATCCGAGTTTCTGTCTGTCTGTCCGTCCGTCTATCCGTCCGTCTGTCTGTCCCTCTGTATGTCTGTGAGTCTTTCTCTATCTGTCTGTCTGTCTCTCTTTCTCTCTCTCTCCCTTTCTCTCTCTCCTTATGTTTGTTTGTGAGTGTGCATGCGTGCATGCACTTGCATGTGTGTTTGTGAAGGAAAGATATACTTAGTCAAGAACAAAAGGACTAGAAGATAAGAATAAAGGAATGAAAATTTGAATGAAAGAAGGAAGGAAAGAAAAATATCGAATGAGGGACGAATAAGAGCATGATAAAATATCTAAAAAGGAAAGAGACGAGGAATAAAGAAAGAGACAGAGAAAGAGAGAGAGGGGGGAAAGCGAGGAAGAAGGGAAAGAAAGACAAAGATCTTCAATTTCTTCCTTTCTTTTGGCATGAATTTTCTGCTTGACTTCTTCTACTAATAATGACTGACAACGTCTTCTCATATCATTCACAAAAAGTCCTTACTATCTGAGACAAAACAGCCATGTAGATTCAGAACAAATAGAAGTCTATTTCTCATCTTGACTTTTATTTTCTGATCACTGAGAATGTCTCTGTAGAAAAGCATTTGTATCTTTTCACAATCAACATTGACCAGACTCTCACCTTACCAGTAAATATTCAACCTCCCACTGGCAACACAAAATGATTTTAATTAAGTGTTACGAATTTGATCTCGATTCATCGTTCCCCCGGGACCCCGATGTCTTGATGTGAAAACTTAAAAAGAATAGAGGAAAGTCTATGTACGGTTGAATACTGGCAGGAAGATAGGAAGAAAGAATGGAATCAGTTGACATGATTAATTTTTTATCAGAATTTTCTCCTTTAGAAAGCAAATGTCTCTTTTCGGTATTGACATTTGCCAGGTTGTAACGCCATCATAAATAATAAATATTCCCCATCTCTAATGACGACACAGAAGGATTCTACTCGAAAAGGTTAGGAATTTGATCTTCACTTCTCTTGGTGTGAAAGGAGATAGACGCACTGGTGGTGACTCTATGTCTGTTCTTATCTCGATTGGAAATCGATTAATGATACATCATTAACATCATCATTATCATCATGTCTTTTAACGTCCGTTGTTGGACATAGACCTTCCCCAGGATATGCCACAATTCTCTATCATGAGCATCGCGGAGCCAGTATTTTCTAAATCTGTCTAGTTCACCTCTCCACTTAGTATTCTTTTGGCCTTGATTACACATGTTTTCTCTTGGGATCCATGTTGTGAGTCGTGATGTCCATTGGTTGTCTGACATTCTGGCAATATGGCCTGCCCATCGCCATTTAAGTTTTTGATAGTTTCTATGATGTTTCGGACTCCTGTTTTCTTCCTGATATACTGTGCTGTCTTGTGATCTCTCCATGTAAGGTTGGGCATGATTTTCTCATGCGTGCGTTGCATACATCTCAGTTTGCAGGATTGACTCTTGGTTAGGTTCCATGTTTCAGCTCCATAAGTGACTATCGGGAAAATGCATTAGTTGGTTGTATACTCTTCAATTAATGATACACCCATGTACAATTTCTACATCAGTATGTCCAAGTTTGTTTTGGGGGATACGTTCATATATAGAGACATGTTCGTCGTGTAGATGTTAAATGATCCGATGGTTGGTAGTTTTACAATTGGAACGTGAAAAAAATTGAAAGAATATAAACTAATGGTACTTCTAAAGCATTTTGTCCGTAAGTATCAGGTTGGTCTTAGATAAGACCCTCTCACGGACTTTTCTTATTTCAAACCAACCAGACTCTCACAGAGTCAGATAAAGATCAATCCTAACCCCCACGCTCATGTACCCTTCTTGTTTCAGACCAAACTGGTTCACACCCACACAGATACAGACACACCCTTCCACTTCTACCAAAACAATCAACAACACAGTGTCTCCTCATTTCATTCCTCAAATCTCAAAATGTAAGCGGCATGCAGTTGTATTTTTTTTTCTTTGTTAAGAAATAGATGTATATCGGACAATATGTAATAATTATGAAGACATTTATGAAGGAACTTTTTAACAAGAATATCTTAATAATTATCAGATTCTGTCGGACGCAAAAAAGTCCATTTACATTAAGTTGACCGACATTCCTCATCAATTTATACTTAATTTCTCAAGAGTGTCTCTTTCGATTAGTCTATAAATTACCTTTTCTGCAAGTTAGCGTAATTTCATGGTACTCTGGTGGCAGTAGTTACGCTACGACGTGCTATTTTCATAAAGTCATGATAGCAAATCACAGATAGTTAAAGAAATAGGATCGTTAGGATACAAATATCCAATCAAACTCCCAATTTCACTTTATCATGCTTTAATAATTTATTCTGTTGTGTATCGATCGACGTTTAAAAAAAGAGAAAGTCGTTTGTTTTGCTTTTTTCTTGCTATTCCTTCTTAAACGTAAATAATTCATCCTGTTGTCCTGAACCGGGAAATTTCCACATTGAACTTCCTTGGTTTTCAGGGTGAGAGGTCTTTCTTTGTATACACCAGTGATATTCAAGGTTTATCATTTGTTGAAATATGGTAATATGCAGCAGTTTTATTCACGACTTTGGGTTGGGAGATCTTTGATAGTAAACACACCCAGGTTACTCAAGGCTTCACTTTCGGCTGAAATATGGTCACGTTATTCCCTGATGCTGCTATTCGAAATATTCCATAGCATCGTTTCCCGCCTCACCTTTGGGGGCAAGGCTAATAGGTCGTATGCAGCAATCTTATTCAAGACTTTGGGGTGGGATATCTTTAGCAGTAAACTCACCTGGATTACCCGAGGCTTCATTATTTGCTGAAGTAAAAGTCGATGTCATGTCATGAAGCCACGATCCGAAATGTATTAGAATGATATGCAAATGGCCAAACATACATCTGACACTTGCTGTGTTGCTTTCAACGTGTTCTTTCCATAAATCTGATACCCTGCATATTCATGAAAATATCAGCTGATCCGTGTGGCAGAGAGAAAGCATTTTAGGTTATACTACGTTACCTTCTGCACCAATTTAACGGCCATCTACTTAAATAAAAATGGTTTATAGTGTCCGTCCGTAACAGGGGGATATCTATTGAATTATACAGTTACCCTTTAACCAATTCATTTTAGTGTATACGTTAAAAAAGGTTCGTTCTGGCTGGGCTTGAACAAGAATACGCAGAATAACATAATGTTTTTAATGTTTTTTGAAGTACTGTGCTTTTGCAAGAACATCTTGCCATCAATTTTTGACATCATGGCTAAACTAGGCTTTTGATATCCCTCAATATGAAAATTGTAATATTGGCATCATCTCGGAACCTCAATCTTTTAATGTCGATAAGAGAATGGTTGATAAATGTGCAAACAGACATTAACAAACAGAACCACACTCCAGGGAAATCCCAGAAAGAAAAGGATAAAAGAACAAACAGGGTGAAATGGGGGGGGGGACTGGGGAAAGGAGGGGGAGGAAGTAGGAGGAAAGAAAGAAGGGAAGAAAATAATTCAACAAAAGCCACCATTGACAATAAGTTCATTTGCAAACGACATCAACAAACTGAACTACATTCCGGTGAACTTTTACCTCCACGGAACTTCCACCTTCTCGAAGACAAATTACTTGAAACAATTCTTGTGGCAGGGAAAATGGCGCCAACTATGTCGCGTTTTCCTGCATTGCGTTGAAGAACTTCAGAGGAAATTTTAATAAGAATCGAATAGTTTTATTTGTTTTGTGCTTTTTGTCTTTTTGTCTTTTTGTCTTTTTGACTCCAGGGGAAGAATCGGTCTGTTGGGAAGAGATGCAGCTGTGTCAGGTTAAACAGGGGAATCGCGTGGGATGATATGTTTCTCCCCGAAAAAAAAATGGTTTTAGTTGATATAAGAAGAAGTGGAAGAGGAGTAGGGGGAGACATTGAAATAAAGGGAACAAAGCAGAAAAAGAGTCAAAAATGAAGAAGAAGCCAAAGAAAAATATAGGAAAAAGAAAATAAAGAAGACGGAAAGGAGTATGAGTCAGGGAAAAAAATCATGAACCTCCACAACTTCTCAAACACTCAGTAATAACACTGTAGCTGTATACTTTAACCCTAGAAAATTAAAGACATAGCAAGCAGATTCTAAATAGATATAAGAGAAATTAGAAAAGATTAGAAAAAATTTCCAATATTCATCTGAGAATACAATAGAAATTATAATTCTATTCGAAAATTTGCTACGAATATTCTGCAATTACCTGGGTAGAAGTATGGACTAAATTTAGATAACTACATCCTCCTGATATATTCTGTCAGAAATGGTCCGTTCACAAAGATAACCTGATAGATAGCAATATTCGATAAACTGCTTATATAAGGCTATTACAATTCCAGTCATTTTATTAAACAAAGCGACACAGATTAAAATATCAACAAAGAAATTCGCGTGGAATATAAATGCAAAAATAATTCTCCTAACCATCGTTGGTCTTTTAGACCTCATTTTAACGAATCCCTTCGAGGAATATGGAGTGTCTGATTCGAATTACAGTAATTCAATGGCAGGGCCATATTTAACGTGGCCAGTCACGGGGAACAGAATTCACGCTTTATCAGGCAGAAGTTAGCTTTATCGATGTGGAACATGGTGTTGTCTTAACATCAAGAGCTTTGAAAGATTCCATCAATCAAAGGTGTGGTTTGTCAGCTGGAAGCACAACAATTAAGTCTTTGACCGTGCCAGTCGAATGAGTAGTGAAACGACCATCGAACATTGCAAATTTGGATGGAGGGATGTTTCCCAAATGAAAAATGGAAAAGACACCCCAAGCAAACCTATATCATAGTGAACCCCGAAAGGAACCGTAATAAAGTTTGGTCAAAGATAAGGATATAATTATGATTACTCTTTGAAAAGATTTATAGCCAACATTACAATTGTGAAACATTAGCATTTGCCACCATAGAATGAAACGTTTGGAAAAAAATGTATATGAGATGCAGAAGCTGAAAAAGAACATTCAAGTAGTTACAGTAATTATGAATCAACAGGCCAAGAATCTCTGGACAATACTGTAGTGCCCCCTATACTTTTAGTAAGAAATTAAGTATGAAACTCTCATTTTAGCTTAATACCCAAAACGTCACTTCCTCTGTCGACCCCTATAAAACCCCTGGACGCACATGGTCCAGTGCTCACTAGCTCCAGCACACCTTGATGGTTACGCTTCTAGCCCCGGCCTCTGCGGCCGGCCATTCCACTCTCTCTCCTCTTCTCATGTTCTATGTCTTTCATGGTCTGTTCGTCGTGAGTGTAACAGCGTCTGAGAATAGCCGCTAAGTTAACTCACTTACTTGGCAGTAAGGCTCACACACTGAACCCGGTTTCAACGTATCTGGGAGAAATCAAGCCATACGGAATCCACACGTTGAGACAACTCCGTTACAACTCCGACGCTAGTACTATCAAGACAAGAGAACTCCCACCTTTACTATCTCTTCTCCCAACATTACTTCTCACGATCGATCGTATTAACGTTACCCGTACATGTAGCTCATCTTGATTCTTGTATCAAACGTACGTCTCTTATCTGGCCATAATTCTTGTCATTCCTCATTATTTCAATGCACGAGCTCATTCCTCTTTATTTCAATGCACGTCCAACTTCATACTTGGCGTGCATTCTATTCCCTTCTCTTCGTACAGCATTCTTTTCCTTACCCAGCTACAGGGCCATCACACTACACATCACCCACGAGGATCCAAAATCCTCATCTTTCAACAATCCATCGCTGTTCGGATTCGACAATAGATACTAAGCTCGAAAATACTATTCAAGGATTAGACACAGAGATGAAGTTTGGACCTTTTCGGGACAACCGTACTTGCTGAAAATGATCGGTTGAAAGATTTTATCGTTTATATATTTACACTCACTTTCTTGATGTGCACTCTTGTTTAACAACTGTTATTTGATTGTTCTCGTCTTTTTACACGTATTTTCATTTCATATTCTCATGGAAAACGTATAGATCGAATCTTAATCTTTCCATCTTTTAGTTTTCCGACGAGGAAAAGATTGTCACAATCGATAACCTTCGCAGATGAACGACATCCAACTGTTTTCCAATTATTTGGGGGTGGGGAGTAAAAAGACACAACATGCTATCACCACTTCACAAGTAACATTACATACAATTTGCATTTGGGCTTTAACACGTCTCAAAGATACAAGAAAGTGTTACGGAAGATTATCGATCACTATGCCAAACAAAAACTTTCTAGATTTCTCACGAGATTTGGGAAGTCAGTTATCGCCATTTTTAAGTAAATAGATTTAGGAGTAGATACTTATGTAGATATAGATCTGTAGGTATAGTGTCAGTTTTCTGGTGTTGCCGTTTTGTTTTTGTTCTCGTTTTTTTTGTTTTGTATCTGAGGGGGTTCTTGCAAACGATCCGCGAATAGTTACGTAACTTTCAAGTTTCCCGTATCGGTGTGAAGATTAGATCCCTTCAATGGATTTTTTTATTTATGATAACTCCCGTTATAACTACACTCGTTCAAATGGTATTATTCGATAAAACGCATTATAACTGGTCTTATATTCTAGTAAGATTATAGTTGAATAATTTACTTTTCTTCTGAGCAAACTAGAAATGAGGTAATTTGCTTGTTTTTTTTATTTCATCAAAACATTTGCAAAAATATACATCAATGTCATTGTTAGGAAACTGCATACATGAAATAAAATAAGTATTTCATTGTCTATTCATGTTCGTCCCTACAAAGCGATAACTACTAAAACTCAATTGTTGTGTATATTTTCTGATGAGCTTTTAAGATTGGTGCCAGTATATTCGATGGGCCCCTGTATATTTATAGGAAATCCCTGTGACCCATGATCTCCTGGCGGTGCCCCATAAGTATTCGCAGCTTTCTGCTATCTAAAGGGTGTGTCAACCTATCATTGCTTCACACGCGGAGGGGGCAACAAAGATAACTAAAAGTGTACCCTCAAGTATGCACGCATCGGAATATTTTTTTTAATATTTATATATAGTTCGCTTGTGTGTTACTCGCTATGTGCAGGTTCTGACATCCGAGATTGTCTTTGCACTGTAGTACCTTTGTTTGATGCCATCGGGCTGGGGAGTGGAGCATTGTCCAGGATTGTTCCCCATCCCGGAATCACTGACCAGCACATTCAGGCTCGTCCTGAGAGTATCCTCAGGATCCGCTCTTTGAACCAAGTCATTTCTTTCCTAATTACCTCACGAAATCTTACGCTAAGACTTGGGGACTTCTGCACAACAGCATTCGTTCTAAGAACAAAGTCAAGTTTGTCCTGACGTCCTAGCGAAATCATACGAAAGGACGCAGGTTCTCTTGAAAACTGCGCCTGCATGTAATCATTGGCCCTCACCTTAATCCCAACAACGTGTCATATTTGTAGTCGTAGGGATGCAAACAAATGAACTCATCCGTTCATGCCTTTGAATGGACGAATACTTTTTTAGCATCTAATATCTATTTGATACCAAATAGATATTTAAATATATAAATAGACATAAGTTTATTTATTGAATTTAACTAAGTTCTTCACAGACAGTGATACAAATTATAAAGGTATTAGTTTAACACGGAATTCAAAACTCTCTTTTAACTGTAATGGATTAGTACATAGGCCCTATTTGTTTTGCGTGGGTTGCTGTCTGATCATGGAACTTGAATACAGCCATATTGTTGGTAAAATGACGGTGATTTTCTCAATCAGAACCGGTGGGTTTTTTCAACCAAGTTCCAAACTGAACGTGACGTTTTTAACGACTATATTGATTCTCCTTTTCAAAGACATGAGTAGATCTTTTAATTCAAGTGCAGAGACAATATGCTATTAGAAGACTTTAGGAAATTAAAAGCTGGTATTCAAGTCTAGCATATGAGCGAATGGAAGCCATACAAGAGAAAAAACTTACTTGTGTGATCAGCAAGGTTCAAAGCTGAACGTGACATTTTAACGACTGTATAGATTCGCTTTATCCCAAGATATAAGTGAAAGTTTTAATTCAATTGCATAGACAATATGCCATTAGAAGACTTTAGGAAATTAAAAGCTGGCATTTAACCGTAGTGGAAGAGCGAATAGAACCCATGCGAGAGAAAAACTTGCTTGTTTGATCAGCCCGTTTCAGAACTGAACGTGACGTTTTAACGACTCTGCATATTGCTCTCTTGTCAGGGGTAAGTACAATAGCGGTGAATTACTATCAGTGTGTCTGGACATATTACTTATTGGCTGTTGTACGTGATAAGTAGTTTTGTATAGATTTACAAAAGTAATTGGAGTTTATGCTGATTAAAAGTAAATTCAGATCAGATATAATTCGTTTTTGCGGTCAAGTTTTTGAGTCCGTAACATAAATGGTGTCTCTGCAAACTAGACTGATTTTTGTGTATTCAATTGTTACACATAATATTTTTTTCGCATCACGGAAAAATAATTCTAAAAATGGAAGACTTGAAGTAATTGAAATTTTCCTGCATATTCAGTGTCAATACGAATGTAATTCTTTATTCTCTGAGGTTTTCGTGTTCTTAACTGAAGTAGTGTCTAGCCAAAAAGTTAGAAAGATTTTCAAGTATGTTTCTGCATTGTGAGAGTAAAACTAAAAGTGATAGGAAACCAATTTAATTTGGGTTCATGCTGATTATATATATATATATATATATATATATATATATATATATATATATATATATAATGTGTACTTTAGAGAGTGAGACAGACTCGGGAGTGAAGTTTTTGGTGGTAAGGTTTATTAATCCTTATATGTCAATAGTCCATACATGTTTTGGGATTCCTCCCATCATCAGTGGTGTGTGCTGTGTGAGTGTAAATTAAAATGTACCACGTGGAACCAGAGTCCACTGCCAGGGGCTATGCATTGTGGGTAAGTTTTGTTGTCAGGGCTACTAGAGGCCTCCTGCTGAATGTAAGAATGACCAGCAGGTATTGGGACTTTGGTAATATATAATTTGTTATTACTTGAAGTTTTTAGACCCTCAACAGAATCGCTGTCTACACAAAAAGTTAGACTATTTCCCAATTATTAGAGCGTGAAATGTAGAATAATGCTAAAAATGAATCGATTATTAACGTAATTGCATTTTTGTGTTGAGATTGAATGTAAATTTCAGAAAGAGTTAGTTATTTATCAACGGCAATGGCGTCTGCCCAAGAATTAAGACTAACTTACAAGTACGACTTCAAATGAAGACATTATGCTTTCCAAGCTTGATTAGTTATATATGAATGCAATAATGTTTGTCTGGATGCGTATCCGTCCCTCTATCCTCCAACAAAATATTTCCCAAAGGTTTTCAATCAATTTCAATGATATTTTGTAGAGGGGTGGGCCATGGGTCCAGAAGGACTTGATTACGGGATTGATCGAATTGAAAATGTTTTTCGATATATTCAGATGTACTCAATCGTATGTGTCCATTTTCTACATGGATTTCAATTGGAAATATGTGTGAGGGTATGATCCTCGTCTCGTACAGAACTGATTAGATTGTGGTGTATCATAAACAGTTACTTTCCCGGCATGAGGGCTATATATGAACCGATTTCTATTCAGTATTTGGTTATTGTATGGCGCTGGCAAACACATTCGTTCTCTAAATGCTAGTTTCACAAATGAAATTGGTTGTCTTTAGTATCAACGTAATGTTTGTTAAAACAATCTCAATCAACAAAGATAAAACAGTAGCGACAAAAAATTCCCAGGATTCATTTTTTTCTTTGGATCTAAAGTCAGAAAACTCTGAAAATTTTGAAGTGGTCCCATAAAATTTTCTGAGGCGAATAATCTAGATGGTATGATTTCGAATTAGAACATAATGTCGCTCAGGCTGCTGATAGCATGAACAGGTGAGCTCTATTACATTACAAACTGTTCAGCGTTAGTTCAATCAGTTTAAGTCCAGAAATATACCAATAACAACGAATAATGAATCTGTAAGGAGGAAAAATCCTGTTCCTGATGATGACGATGTATCGGCAGGAGTAGCTAACAATCTACGAGCAACGGTTTGAGCATTTTCTGGAAACTTTAAAACTCCCACATCGACCCTTTCACTTTCTTATAGGGAAGGTTAAGACATTGGGAAATGGAAAGATGATTAAAATAAACTGCTCCATGTCAATGCCAGACCCCAAATCTTTCAGCTGGCTGCATTTAAACTTAAGTAGGATATGAAGACTTGCGTCAAACCCCATATCAACATGGTACTTCCTCCAGAGTTTTCAACATTTTATCATCTTCAGAATTTTTTATCTGTAACAAAATTTCAATGAGAAAGAAGCCATATTTTCATGCAACAAGGAATGTCAAGCAGATGGGATATTATCATTCGAAGAACGTTGGGCGTTATTGTTTTAAATTGATCATATTTTAATGAAATACTTACTGATTTTTGTTGTTTGTACCATCCTTTAGTTGATTAATCAAAAAACAACGTTTCATATACAACAAAATAATAGGAATACGGATTTTTTTCTATTCTTTTGTGTGAAAAAGGCTGAAGAATAAAGCGACAGACAACGTTGAGTATATTGTTTGAACAATTTATGGCTCAGTAATATGATTCATCTGAAAATTCAGACAATAAGTTTTAACTTTGAAACTTCTTTTAAAATCTTTAACAACTTCTAAGAATTAGATACGATTGTTTTGTTGCATGCAAGAAAAGGGAGACGCAACATTTTTGTAATTGGTATAGGAACACCCAGCAATGTACTTATAATTTTCGATTTGTACTTGAGATGTAATGATCTCTCTTCATTCCACTTGGCCCGTTGAAGATTCATTAGAGACTCATTAACCATACATTCCGGGAACACGTGTCTTACTTTTCTTGTTGCCTGCCACATTCGATGGTAGACGAAGGGTTCGACTTTCCCGGTTTGGAATCATAGTGATTAGTTTCACACGCTACTAGCTGACTAGGGCTGTTGATTTTCCGTGCTACTAACCGTTAGGCCTCCTGACTTTCATCGATGGTCGAAAGCTAACGGGATGAGAGAGGTGAATGGTTGATTCAAAACTTCCACTTTGTATCAAATTGCACCAATAAACAATTATAAAACAAGACAATCGTCAAGTAAAAAGAAAACGACAATAATTCTTCCATGATTCCGGTAATATCCTGATGTATTATGTCCACCCGAAACACCCAAGCATTCATTATTCAAATGGGTGATTATGCTGTATCGGACGAGATTATGATGTGATAAAAATGAAGAAATTGTCCTACGTTTGTCTTTGAACCTCGGCTCAAAATTGAAAAGATTTTCTTCTGAAGTATTTGATTTTTTTTCATATCAACAAATTGATGATAATAAAAGAGAATGTGTGCAATTCTTTGCAATGATTCATAATTGGATCATTGAACCGTGAAGAGATTCAAACGAAATGGTGGCATAATTTCCTTTCAAAAACGCTACGTTAAGTTACATTTGAAGAGCGTAAAGCGTTGTTCATTCTTAAAAATAACAAATGGAATTACTCTAGATATTGTCATTAACTTTCAAAGAGTCTTTCTCCAGTTATTGAATGTTAACAATCAGAATGAGTACAAAAGAAGAAATAATGATATATTGAATCGATCATCTTTCTCCCATTTGGTAATCAAATCTTATGAGTAAAATTGAACGACCTTTTCCTTGAAGTTGTGAATAAATTGGATTTTTTTTATACTTAATGTTCAATTTTGGAATGTTTTTTTTCATTAACCAACGAAAGCAATACGTTCATTTTGAAGGCAACATATAATAAGATTTCTTTCTTTACGATCCTTTTCATGAATGAATTTTAGGTCATCAAATGTCACTGAATACATTTTTCCGGATCATTAAGACGTATGACTCTCAAAAGATAGGGAGAAGGGTCCAATATCTTTATAAATCAAGAGTTCCACACAAAATCTATTATCAGTGATTAAAAGTTCTCTAGAGCGTTCTACTGAAATGTCCACTCTGAATCTCAAACCACGACTGGATTCCCAGACTGAAACTAGGTGACTGTACATTAACATGCCCCGAGAACAGGAAAACGAAATAGGCATTTATTTAAATGTTTAAAAATTATTTATATACGCTTAAACAAGATAGGGATATGTTTTCCATTTTTTCATAAGATTTGTCTGTTTTTATTCCTGTTCAGGTAAAACAGTTTGATAACACCCGTAAAAAAGCGTTTACTTTTGACTTGAATATAGCTGTTTCCCATTATATATATATATATATATATATATATATATATATATATATATATATATATATATATATAATGTGTACTGTAGAGAGTGAGACAGACTCGGGAGTGACGTGTTTGGAGGTAAGGTTTATTAATCCTTATAAGTAAATTGTCCATACATGTTTCGGGATTCTTCCCATCATCAGTCGTGTGTGCTGTGTGACTGTGTATTAAAATTTCCCATATGGAACCAGAGTCCACTTTTGGGAGCTATGCATTGTGGATAAGTTATGTTGTCAGGGCTGCTGGGGGCCTCTTGCTGAGTGGGAGAATGTCCAGTAAGGTATCAGGTCTTTGGTTAAGCAGTAGCAGTTGGTCTTGGGGAGTGATGTGGAGTTAGATTTTTTGGTATGTTAGGGGTAGTGTAAATGGAGGGGTGGTGAGGTCAAGGGGCTACATAGGTATCAACCTTATAAGTTATTGAAAATGTGTTGGCTATGATTTGGACAGGGGTTGTAACTGGCTAAGGTGAAATTTGTCCTATGGGTCTGGGTGACTTTGAAGCTTCCATTGTTAAAAGTGTCTTAGATGTGGGTGTGAGGATATTAATGGTAGGAGTTTTGTGCATTAGGGTTCTATGTGATGAGGGTTGTTCAGTTTAGTGTTTAATCCATTAGGATATAGGGTTTTCAGTTTGTTGATCCACATGTCTTCGTGTTTCTCTAGAACTTTAGTTATGTCAATTGGAGAAGTTTTTTCTATTTTTTTTATGATGGTGAAGCTAGTGTCAGTAGCAAAATTGTGGTCAGGTGTGCGAAAGTGTAGTTCTACGGGAAGTGGGTTACGATTGTTTTTTGACTTAATCCTATGTCTATAATTGTTGAGTCTAATATCAAATTGCCACTCGGACTTGCCTATGTACTGTAACTTACATATATATATATATGTGTGTGTGTGTGTGTGTGTGTGCGTCCGTGTTTGTCAGCGGGAAAAAATGTCAAATTGAATATGTTGGTAGAGAATCAACTCGGCGAACTTTTTTGTATGTAATTCGGATTCCTAAAAATGATATCATAGGTTGGTTTGTATGCAGCCTGAGATTGTGACCGCGTCGTGGATTTAATATCCACATGGGTGAACATTCGATGGAAATGACACGAACAGTGAGTCACGTCTGTTGTTACGCTTACTGATCCCTCATCGTTAAATACGTTTCATAGGTAACTTACGAAAGTAAGATATGTTTATAGAAAAGAAATACGTTGTATGCAATGATATCAATGTACAATTCATGTATGAAAGGAGTTACATAGTAAAAAAAAGAGGAGTGATGTTTTGTCAACTCTGCTGGTGGGTGCCATGTTAATATAAATGTTTCTTGTTTTTTTTCAATCCTGAAAATGATTAAATGGTAAACTGATGATCCTGGCATCAAAGAAAATTATGTATTGTACCATTATTAGACAGTGAAGAAAACCCAACAAAATTACAAGAATTGCGTTGACAGATATTGGGAAGTAGGCTACTGAAGTGACACAAAAAAGTTCAGAAAATGTTTTTTTAATGTTCAAAGCCGTAAAGCTATGTACATACATCAGTGTGTCTATTTGTATGATGACTCTGCACGGCCTTTCAGTTATTCTATATAACACGAATAAATATGACCAAGAAAGAGAGACTTATTTATTTGCTGCGAAAAAGAGATTCTGATAAGCACGTTACATAGATAATTGATAAGCACGCCATGCGATTCCGTTAACAACTTTTGACGCAAACTTTTAACGATAAATCAAGAGTCGGTGTTTTTTTCCCCAAAATACAGAGTGGTGCAGAATAAGTCAAGTTTTTTTGGGGTTTTTTCTGAACGTCGTTTTTGATGTGTACTTTCTTTAAATTGTTATAATCAACACGATGACAAATTGAGAAAAATATCGCTCCTGCTTTGATCAACAATAACTTGACCGGTCTGGTACGGTAAATGCAGTTTCCACAACTTGTGTTTGTCTTGCAGGACACATACACACACGAATATCTACACACAACACTAACATACACACATGCACACAGAGAGAAATACACAAATGCAAAAAAAAAATTGCCTGAAAGAATCAAAATTATCAGCCTATTTTGCCCCATCCTTTATGCGCAAGAAAAAAGGCCATTTATGCATTAACTGTTACTGAATTTTTTTTTCTCTATTTACAAATAGAAAAAGCAGGCCTTAATCTGTTTACGACTTTTGATGTGAACAATTTACGGCAAATCAAAGTTCAACGCTTTTTTTATTAAAGTAGCACGATCATAGCTGAAAGCCTGAATGGCTATAAAATCATCATTGTAGAGTATATAAAAACTGAAATTGCAACCAGTTGAAAGAGAAGACGTTTTTCAAGACAATTATTACAGTAAATGCTTGCTTGGGGAAGAGGACGAAAGAAAAACATAATTAATGTTTAAAAGACCAATGGGCATTGAGCATCATGCGGCATTATCAAGGAAAATATGTTTTGCAACCGTATTTGAGACTTCAAAGCCAATATAATTTATGTTTGCTCATTATTTAATGGGGTGACATCTTGGAGCATAACATGAAGGAAATATGGAAAAACTTTCTAAAAAAAGAGATTCATTTCTCAATATGACTGGTTGGATATTCACGAAGAAAAAATAAAAGAGCAAATCGATTTGATGTCTTAAAAGTAAAATCTTTTGGGTTCTGTGAACGGTGAATTCAATATGAAATTCATATAATTCAATATGCTAGAGATAATTGAATAAATTCCGTCTCAGAGGCACTTTATTTGAAGGGTCTATTTATTCAAATCATCTCTTGGTATGCATATACATTGTATATATGAGAAATATTACAACCTGAGATATCTATGATTTAGTATATATACATTTGTAAATATATATATATACAGATGGATAGATGGAGAGAGAGAGAGGGGGGGATAAGATAAGTAATTGATATCAATATCCAACAATGAGAATAAGGAAAGACAGCGTTAGGAACTAGACTTCGCCCAAAAGCAAATTATTTACGGTATTGAGAAAAACAAACGTGATGATTGGAAAATAAAGTAATGATCCCAAAGTTGGATTTGAACTTACAACGATTGCCATCGGAGTACCAATGCAAGCTTACATACATGCACGGACATCCCACACACACACACATATGCAATATGTGTTCAAAATGTCCGGTACTGTGTTGAACATTTACTTCAATATTTCTTGTACATGTTCAAAATTGTCAGAATTTTAATTAATTAATTAATCCATCAAATACAAAAATCAAAAGAAATCTTAAAATCAAACACAAGGATCAGATCGAAGATGCAGAACTGGAGAGAGTAGACCAGTTAATCTATTGAGGACAACAATTTGCTATGAAATCTCCAAAAGAAGAAGGAATCAAGCGAAGAATCACTCTAAGACGGCAAACTTCCAGTACAGCAGTACAGCCATCCATTCCTCGCTTGGTGTCTTCTCCTTTTGAGGATCTCATGGAGTTTCGTTGTCCTAGATAGATTTCTTGGTCTACTTTCCCAAGTTTCGTGTTCTCGATTTCAATCTGAAGGTTCAAATTTTCAACGTGGTTCTTGCATATGATCGCTGTCTCGCTGAAAGTCATGTGTAGGACGACTTTCTTGAACCCTTCGTTTAGTTCATCTACCATTAGTTGGACATCGGTAAGGTTCTCTACAAAAAAGGGCAATGTCGTCTGCAAATCTGAGGCTGCTCAGATATTCACCGTCTTTTTTTAATCCTTTATTCTCCAATTTAAGTCTTCTGAAGATCACCTCGAGGCAGGCTGTAAAGAGTTTGGGTGAGTAGGTATCACCTTGTCTTATCCCTTATTGGAGCTGGAAGGGCTCCGAGTCTTTATGTTGCCTGATTAAGGTGCTGCTCTGATTTTATGTACGTTTCAGCATTCCGACATGTACTGGATCTACACATTGTAGAGTGATAAAAACGTTGGGCAGTTCCCTAGTGATTATCCGCTTTCCTGGGTAGATCAATGGTGATGTTATCTGGTCCAGGGTGGGGGGGTCGTCTGTTTGATGGATTGATTCACGTCCCACGGGACTATTTCTGTGGAATCCCCGAATTGATTGCTAGCGTCTTGCGTGTCCTGATAATTGCTTTATAGTCTTTGTTTGGATGAATAGAGTTTTTGTGGAAATTCTTTGGCACGTTCGAGAATCCTATCTCTGTCTGTGGTTAAGGTTTCCATTTTTCTCAAGTATGCTGGTTATTCGCTTCCGTCCTAAATTGGGGTCTTTGTTTAAAGCTTTGAAGCTCCGACGTTTTTACGAGAATCGATTCGATGACTATTGTCGTGAATCCCCTTCTGTCTTCCCTTTGTTTCTTCCTTATCACTTTATTAAGTTTGCTCTCTTCAATTTTCTCTCTTCTTGTTGTCGGTGGTTTGAGGTTTCTGCGTTTTTCCATTAGATTCCTAGTTTCATCTGCAATTTTACTAATGATTTGTTTGCTTGTTGATTCAAATATAGAAGCAACTTAATTTATAGATGCTGACATCCTGTTGCTAGGTTCGTTGATGTTGGCGTTGTTTTGTTCAGTAAGAATTCTAAATCTGTTTTCAGTTCAAGCTTGTAGTATCAAGTGTGTTCTTTTGGTACGTTTAGTTGTTTTCCTTTGGTGTGCAACATTTTTTCTGCGCCCTTTGTTGGTACTTACTTCAATAATCAGTATATTTGTATGTGTACGGACATTTACACTTGTATAGACTCGAAACATATCCATACTTAGGGCCAAGTATTTAACGACTGTCCGATATGACATTATCATTTCTTTTTGGTGAATCACTTTCCCACTTCGATGCGCACAAACCCAGCAGCCATCTTGATTATGGCGTCATAATCGTTGCAAGCGATATATTCAATAAATTTATTCGTGCGAAGAGCCAATAATAAATGGGAATTTACAACGAAGGACGATTGTTTAATGGTCGACTATGTCGTTATAATGTAATAACTTATAAGTGACTAAATTTTCTTTTATAATGTAATGTCGTTAAAAAATGCCTAGACCGAGGTGAATGGTTTTGATGGTTAATTACTTGTATTTAAGTTGATTTGTAAGATTAAGTCTTGAAGCAAAATTTTGGAGTTTGTGTTTAGCATAAATAATAGCTTCATTGTTAGTGTCTGAATCTGATCAAATATCAAAGAGGAAGAAAATGTGGGGAGAAATATATAGAAGAAAAGTAGAGGGAAATATACGGTCAGGTAGACGAATGAAAAATTCACAAAAATAAAAAAGAGGGGGTAAAATAAAGAAGACAGAAGGGGATACAAAGTGAGAGATGATGAAAATAAGAAGCAAAAACAGGAAGAGATGTAAAAAGAAGAAAATAAAAATGGAAAGAAGGATAGAAAAAAGAAACAGAAAAGAAAGAAAACTGGGAAAGAGAATAAGGAAAAACAGGAATACCCGTTGACAAAAAAAAAGAAAACGAAAAGCAAAAAAAAGGTGAATTTATCTCAAGGTTTCAATTGAAGAGTTTTGAACTGATATCATTTGAAATAAATTACGCGTTTTGTATGTGATTTCTATCTGGTGAGCGTTGGAGGGTCTCCTTGAAATATTTAAGAAGGAACAGTTAATTGAATTCGCATCAAATTTTGGCACATTTTCTATTTTGTGTTTTCAATTCAAATGATTTTTGTCACAAATCTATTTCTGAGGTTTTTTAATTAGATGACTTTTTCAATCTCCAATCTTTTCATTTTTTCTCTCTTTCCTATTATATATATATATATATATATATATATATATATATATATATATATATATAGTATGTGTGTGTGTGTGTGTGTGTGTGTATATATATATATACATATATGTGTGTGTGTGTGTGTGTGTATGATGGAAACTCTTTTTTGAATATCTCATTTTAGACAACAATATTTTTAAGTAGAATTTTTGTTAGTTTTTTGGCGTGGATATATGTGAAGAATAAGATAAGATCATTTATTGATAAACCTTTTTTAGTTCCCAAATAAACTTCGAAGATTTATCGACAAAATAAAACAGGGTTGCTGGAACCCCTCCAGATAGATAGCCAGTCATTTTCACTTAATTGAGAATACACCAGGAAAAGAAAGTAAAAAGGAGTTGAGAAAACGAGGGACAGTGTATAAGGATTCTAACAGCTGCGGTGCTACCAGGGCGGTACATCGTCGATAATTGTCATTCGCCATTACCCTTCACAAAGACATACTCCGTGATCCTTGCCTACACCCGAATCATTTCCATTCACTGGTGTGCAAGTCCTCCCAATAGTCACCTATCGAGCTGAAACGTGGAACCTAACCGAAGGACTGACCCGCCCACTAGGAACCATGCAACGTACAGATGGCAGAATCATGGTTAACTTCAGATGGAAAGATCACAAGACTGCATAACACAGTAGGGAAAAACAGGGGTCCCAGACATCATCGAACCCATTGAGGAAATTCAAATGACGATGGGCTGGTTATGTTGCAAGAATAACAGACAACCGATGGATGTCAAGACCCAAAATATGTATCAACAGAGATCACATGGGAAACTGAAGCCGGCAAATTACATGATGGTATGAGCAAGTAGATAGATTCAGAATTGGCTCAGTGACTTCCTGATATAGAGGTTTGACAAATCCTGGGGAATGTCTATGTTTAACAACAGAGGATAGAAGGATGATGATGATCATGATGATGATGTCTCCAGACATTCTTTTAGAAAAAATATATCCATTATATTTTTGTTTGAAATTGAGTCAATTTCTTGTTTGTAATAGCTGACTCTAACTTGCAGCAAATTTCCACTCTTTAAACTCTATATAACTAACTTCATCGATAACTTCCAAAATAACAATGTCAGCTTTTTCCCTTCTGTCGAAGATTGATTCTAAGCAAAATTATACCAAGATGAAAAATATTCGGTTTAGTTCATTTAACGATGTAATTCATTAGTTTTCAATCGGTTTTAAAACGTCAGCTTTGGGAACCGAAAATCATGTATTAGGGCAATTAGATGGCCATAGGGGAAAAAGGGTAAGACGTAAGCATTATATGATATTGGTTCTATTAATGGTCAAACCATGTTCCATAAACTAAGAAAGGTTCAAAAGGCAAAAGCATTTTAGGATACTGGTTGGATCTATGGTCATACAGTTCCCAATATACCCAGAGGAGTTTAAAAGGCTAGAATCAGAAGCATTATATGCAGTTAGTTGAATCCATGTTGATCGCATCCCAATGGACTCAGAATGGTTCAGAGGCAAAGCTTTATATGACGATGGTAGTATCTATGTTCAAGCCTTGTCCTATAAACTCAGAGTTTGGAGGCAATGGGTGGTTCGATGAGGTCAGAATGGTTCAAAGGAAAAGACAAAAGCTTTATATTTAAAGAAATTTAAAGGAAGTCATAAAATATATCAAACGAACCTTTTTTTTATATATATATGAATGAATATTACCTTGTTTTTATGATCGCAACGAGGTTCTTCTTTAATCCGAATTTCCCTCATTCGGCTTTGTATCAGTCAATTCGAAACATATATGTGTATTCATTCGAGGGTTTATTAACAAATTCTTTGCTTGACACTGAATTATTAGTTGGGTTCCGACCTGAAAGTTTCAATGAATAATGTTTGATATACCTAATTGAATTTACCACTGGATTGAGCGCATCGGCAAGAACGGAAATCACGTTAAAAAAAAATATTGTTTGTGTAAAATAGATCATTTTTTTCTTCCTTAAGCTATACCATTTTGGGTTATATATCTATACAAACACATATTCACACACACATAGAAACATATATATATATATATATATATATATATATATATATATATATATATGTATATATATATATATATATATATATATTGTGTTATCCACAGACAGCTGTTTCGATGTATTACATCTCTTCAGTGTGGCTATAGACCTTATCCCATCCAGTACCGCGAGGCAGAATTGATACCCTCACATCGGATCGGATCTGGAGGCCGATATCCTGCCTCTGGACTACGGAACTGGGTGGTCAGTAAGGCTGAATTTGAGCGATATATTCATTTACGCAGAAACTCCCCATCCACCAGAGCGCTCTATTCCTTATTCCTGTGGAAGAGCATATATATATATATATATATATATATATATATATATATATATATATTACATTTGTCCCTTTGAGCTTTACCAAATCTTTCCATTTGCAGAAATATATCCACCAATGGGTATCATCTTATTGATATTCTTCTTATAAATGTTCAACCTGGGGAACAAATACAAATTACTTTTCACGCCCGTAGAAAGATCTTCACTGAGAGAAGGTAATTAGAAGCCGATTTCACGAGTTGGCAAATTTTACTCAATTTTATGGTCGTCCTCTTGTAATCATAGCCTAAACACACATTATTAAACAATACTGATAACGTGAAAAAAGATGGCTGCCACTTCCAAAGTTAACTTTTCAGGGTTTTAAAACCAAAATATTTTTCCTTAAAAAAAGGATTATCACAAATGAATTTCCCTCTCCAGTTGCATTATTCAATGATGAAAATAATTATTAAGTTTATTTCTCTCGATATTGCTAGTTTTGTTTTCCAATTTTAATTTTTCGATCATTACTGACGATTACAACTTTTCAAAACCGTCAAGAAACCCAAATAGTCTTTTCTGAGAAGGGGACAATAACATTATGATTTCTGTCTCCGAATTTATTTTTCTATTCTATGAAGGTTCCAGTCACGAAAAAACCTTCTTTCTGCAAAGTAGTTCAACTAAGCTTCAGCACGTATTATTGAACATTGTTATTGACGATTAAAAATAATTTGGTGTGTCCCATTCAATCCCATCTGCAACAAGGATCTAGCTGCTTTTACTGGAGATCAAATGACGACTGGTCTTTTCAAAAGTCAAAGAATATCAATAATATTTTGGATGATTTTTGTAATGCTGTATCCTGGGTGAATTTCATTATTCCAGATCTTCTGATGTCTTTGCATGGTTTTTCAAGGTACTTCCAAACCACAACAATTCTAGCTTTATCTAGAGGCCACTTCCGATCCAAATATGCCACCCATATGATATCTCCGATATGACCCCCCTTCGTCCTACGAATCGAACATTGTTCAAATTAGCTCGGTCGGACAACTTAATAATTCAGTTTCTCCTGTTCAACAGCCTAAGCCTGTCTCTGATGCATCATGTGCGGTATAATTAGATTCCTAACGAACCTTAATTGATTAAGCTAACGCTAATTATAATTTTAATCGGTAATGCAGGAAAGCTTGACGCATCAGCTTCAAAATAAGTATTGATGAACAGTATAATTATCCAAACTCACATAATTAATTTCATGTGAATTCGTGCAGACATCCACACAACTCATTCGGTCTCAAATAAGGGTTTAACTTCAATTTTCTGATGATGATATATTTCACCGATCAGGGAAGAGTTCAACTTTTCTTGTTTCTTTGTTTTCATGGTGTACAATAGTCAAAATTCGAAAATCTTATCAATCCATTTCTTTTGTCTACAACGCTTACCTAATCTTTTCTGATTATATTAGATTCCTACGTATGAAAGCTGTTTTTTGAATGGCAGGTTGAATGATTTTATATACAGTAAAGAGGAAATATCAAATCAAATTATGATCCATTTGAGTTTAAAACTATTCTCCAATAATCCCACAATGATGATATAATATCACTATATAATTATCTTGGTCAATTCGTTATAAAATCAGTAAATACGCAAATTATGGCTTTCTTATTGCGATTTTTATTACAGAAATTAAATTCAACATGCTTGAAAAGATGATAATTTGTAAGAGAAATGCGAGGACTCAGTGGGTTGGTATATTTCATATCCTAATTCACAAAGCTCAAAGACAATTGAGATCTGTAGATCTTGTATTGTCAAGGAGTGTTTCTTTCGATTTTGTGTGGGAGCATTTTTCTATTTTGTCAAGTTTTCTTATTGTCCTGTGATGACGTGATATGGTTGCGTTTGAAGTCCAAATGTCTCAAGAAAGTGTTTGAAGAGTTGTTCGTTGGTTTTTGACCACTGTTGTTGATAATTCTTCACCAATAGGAAGAGGTCAATTTCTACCACAAGTTCAACAATTGGTTCTCATATTTCCAGATTTTAATAGTTCAAATCAATGTTGGTGCTCACTTCAAATATTTTTTGAAGCTATCGGCAGCTTGAGCTGCAACCTGTACACATATATATATATATATATATATATATATATATATATATACATATATATAAATATATATATATATATGTATATATATACATATATATATATATATATATATATATATATATATATATATATAATCATGCTTATATATATATATATATATATATATATATATATATATATATATAATCGTCCTTGAAAGTGAGTCAAGTCTATTGAGTAGACACTTTTGCAGTCAATGGTTGAAAAGCCTCCAATGATAACTATAATCACTATCCATACTAAATTAGCCAAAAAAAACTGCAACAATATAAGTAAAACTTTTACATTTACTTTTAGCATTAATTTACATGATGCAAAAGAAATATCTCGTATAACAGACTAATACGTTAAATCAAAAGACAAGAGATCGCTTTAGGGACCCAAGAGAACTAAACTTTTCATTTACCAGAAAATAAAATACTGATACCGTAGACTTTGAATTATCCAGCGATCTGCATTCTGCACCTTTTGATAAATCGGTACTGATAAAAAGGTTCCAAGGCCATCTCGATATCAAATTTCCCCGGGTACTGCACAAACTGACTGAGCATAGCTTCAATTGCACAAGTTCTTTTAATCAATTAACCTGCTTTTGGGAATACAGACAATTGGTTCTCGCCTTTTCTCCTGCAGTTATCGAAATTATTGTCTTCTATTTAATCCAAGTTATGGCTCCAGTGAATAAAAGTAGTGCACCTTATTGATTGAAGACAAAGTTGAAGTCTTCAAAACACTGGACGGTGGAGAATTGGTGAGAGTGATGTGTGAATATTACAACAGTGAATCTCAAACAGTGTACCATTTAAAGTGAGAGAATGAAAGAAAAACGCTGTATTTCTTTTACTGATAGCAGTATAAGAAAAATAAAGGTGTGAGAAAAGATAATGTTAGATCGAAAGAAGTTTTGAAGTTAACAAAGTGCTGATGAACGGCTTGATGCTTGTGCACGTGAAGGTATTGAACTGTTCGGAGATATGGTGAAAGAGCCACAAAGAGCTAAAACTGAATAAGTGTTCGTAGTCCATTATGATTTAACCTTCTGATTTACATTTTTTAAGTCTTGCTGTGTTAGCCATTATTCATAGGTATCGTTTCAGTGATTTTGCATTTTCACTGATAACCAATGCTGACGTAAAAATGGAGGTTTCTATACAAATACTTCTTGTAAAAGTCAATCAGAAGATTGTGATACTGCTCTTGGCAAACGTTATGGTCATTAATGAATCCCTGAATTCTCAAGTGTCTCACCTATCGGAAGATGATGACTAGATACGGTTTTACGACTTTCTCGGGCGGAAGTAGAAGACACGAATCAGAAGTAAGAATATCTTGGAGAGGAGAAATTGATAAGGTCTTGGATTAACGGTCGCCTGCCTGGGGTGAAGGAGGATCAACACGGATGATCGATCATTGTTAGTGAAGCACTTGAAATCAGACTTGGAATGAAAATCTAATCTGTTATGCGATTTATTTCCATTTGTCATGCATTTGTAGGGAGTGGAACAGGATGTACGAAGAGGCTGAATGATTAATGACAGCAGTATATTCAACCTTATGCCAAGTAGGCTTAAACCTAGGACCTCTGAAAGAAAGGGAGTTCAATAGCAAAATGATAGTTAAATTTGGGGTTATATTTCAATACTTTTTCAGATATTTGTTTCCATATCCAGAATATTGCAATGACTAATTTTCTAGATTAGGTCCCCAATGTATAAAGATTTAAGAGTAAGGCTTTCAGGTCACTGTCCTATTTCTGTGACTTTGTGTTTATCGTGTCAGGGTAAGCATACTGAAAGCTTGAGGGCTTAGTTTGCACATAAACCATCACGGCACATATTTTTCGCTGTGACAACGCCCGGCTGCATGTCATGCAAATGACCCGACAGAAATTGAATAGGCAAGATTCTAAAACTCTACCTCATCCAGCTTACTCACCCAAACCCTATACAAACGACTAAACCTTTTAAAATTATTTTGACCACTTCCAAAATGGTGAGTTCACCATCAACCAAACTGTAACCGAAAACCCAGTCAAGGAATTGATTTGTTCAAGGGACAATAGAATATATTTTTGGAATAAATTGACTCGTTTTCTGCAGGTGGAAATGTGTAGAAAAGTCTTCATTTCGATTATTTATTTTTGTTCCAAGCTGAGATATACCGCTTAAATGCTCCAAAGTTGATGATGAAACACCAGAGTATTTTTTAACCAACCTAATATATATATATATATATATATATATATATATATATATAGAGAGAGAGAGAGAGAGAGAGAGAGAGAAAGTATTTTTGCACCAACTTGATATATATATATATATATATATATATATATATATATATATATATATTACGTTGGTGCAAGAATAGTTGGTTGATTGCTGGATGAAGGATTATGCGTAAGTAAAATGTATCGCTTAATTAGGTCCCACTGATCGTCAAGTTCTGCGTTTTTCTGCCTCTGGGTCTAAAACAAAAGTTTTGATCTTACATGGTGATACTGGAAGGCATATTGGATAGTCTATAGTCACACTGAAGAGTTTTGATACAACAAAACATCTGTCTGTTATTGACACAATCATTAATTACCATATATACACACACACATATATATACCAATCACAGACAACTGTTTCGATGTATTACATCTCTTCAGTATGGCTATAGACTTTCCATTATCCCATCGAGGCAGGATTGAAACCTTCATTACAGACCCGGAGACCGATATCAAACCTCAGGATTACGGAACTGGACATTCGGTAAGGCTGAATTTAAGCAATATATTTATTTACACAGAAATTCCTCATCCACCAGAACTGTTTACCAAATTACCAAAACTGTCCGAAACATTTGTTTTTGGTCGGTATCCATATTATTTGGTTCCAATTACAATGTAAGCGTATGTTTAATGGTGTTTTCCGGTTGTACACTTTTTAAAAACTTGTGATCACTGCCCAACAAAAGGTGAGAGAAAAAATTCGTTTATTGATCACTCCTTTTTCTAATTTCGTCATGTGATCACCCCCTAAACGGCATGCAGCCGAATGACATTAATCAAGTTACATTTTTTATTGATGATTTTTTTATGGAAGGGGGGGGGTCAATTACTCTTTTGCAAATTTTAGTCCTAGAAGTTCTCAGAAATGGAGGTTTAAATGCCAGATCACACATTAATTTTTTGTTATTTAGTGTTTTTCATTTTCTATTTTTTCACGTATTCAATCGTAAAAATAATCTATTCATCCGTATGCGAACCGCTCGATTCCTGGCTCCGACCCTGATGATAACACCGAGTAGTTTCAACGAAAAAAGTCACCAGTACTTTTGAAATGTTGACCTAAACTGTCTTGTCACCATGAATTCCTAGCGAGAAAAATATGTGCAGACATCAACTCAGGAAAAAAATCAGATGAACAGAAGAAGAAAAGTTGTTTTTTTTTACCAAATTGTCTGAAAAAACTCCCTCTATGTCTACGTCTGAAAGTATTTGTTGTGTGAGTCATATTAACACTTCTAGTAAAAATTATATGGTTTCCCCACGAGTTACCTTTTAACGTGAATAAAAAAAATGGCAGCACTCTTATAACAGGACCCAGTCATATTTTACCATGCGATAACACTGGTGTAAGTCATTTTTGTCTTTAATTACGTTGGGAGCATAACTCAAACCTGACCACGACTCCCTTTTGGCAAAGCGGAATTTTTCAACATTTGACAGAAAATTTATGAGCTTTTCATAACTGGCATCATTTGTGGGTATAATCATTTCCCAGGAATAAGAGAAATGTTAGTCGATTACTTCTCTTGAGAAAAACCTATATATACACATAAATGCATACACACACGCATATATATATATATATATATATATATATATATATATATATATATATATATATATGTATATATATATATATATATGTATATTTATATATATATATATATATATATATATATATATATATATATATATATATATATATATGAAGTGAAGGTTTTAATTCTGCCCCGCAGTACTGGATGGGAAAATGGAAAGTCTATAGTCACACTTAAGAGATGTAATACATCGAAACAGCTCTCTATGGATGACACAATAATTAATGCTCCTTTATTCAGGGTTGAGCACTCTTTAAGTGAGATAACTCATCCACTGTAAGCTTATGCAATGCCTTTCCTTGGAATGGAGTACACCGGTTGATGAGGGATTTCTGTGTAAACAAATATATCGCTTCAATTCAGCCTTACTGACTGTCCAGTTCCGTAGTCCAGAGGTAGGATATCAGCCTGCTGGTCTGAAGTGAAGGTTTTAATTCTGCGTCCTGGATGGGATAATGGAAAGTCTAAAGCCACAATAAAGAGATGTAATACATCGAAACAGCTGTCTGTGGATGACACAATATATATATATATATATATATATATATATATATATATATATATATATATATGCTATGTAACTCAGAAACTCAATTTGAAATTACCACCTCTTTATACATAGTGAAAATATCATTTAGTCAAGACAGCGTATGTAGAATAAACAGCCAAATAAAATCGGCTGCTACAGGTATCGGACTTGCAACTGATAAGCAGACACTTCAACGTGGCATTGCTCTAAGACGTTGAGTTAAAAAGCCTGCCGGTGAGGCAGAAATTCAAATAACTTCCATACGTCTGAATTCTTATATTGTTCAATCACAATATTTTTGTACCTTTTTCCTAAGGCAGACAATCGAATCATCAGTAAATGGATGTATGATTTGACAGAAATAATTATACTGCCTTTCTTTAACTTTATTATCTAAATGTATTCGTCGACATCTTAAATTTCACCCTTTATTCTTATGACCTTTCTAGTGACTCTTCGTTGAACATTACGTTTGTCTTTGTCCTGTTCAAAATAAGTCGACTTTTTAATCCCCACATGCTGATCAGTCAACATGCAATGTAATTTTTCTGATACGTCTGACGTTATGGAATAGTCTTTGGTGAGTCTCAAGCGGTTGAAATATTCTTCACTTATGTTTGTTCCCATTAAATCCAAGTCAGTTTTCCGAGGGACGCTCAGGCTCTCTGTAAATAGTTTTGGTGATACTGTGTCCTCTTGTCTTACTCCTTAACCTAAGGAGAGAGAGAGATTTATTTCTGGAAACAATTGTTAGAATTGATAAAGACAAAGCCTCCAGAAAGAACCCTATAACTAAGAGGTAGTTTAACAAACATAAATGCAAATGATGTTAGCAATCCAATTTACCCGGCCACGGAGATTAACTTAATAGTTTGTTGGTTGGTTAGAGGGGAAAATACACTGAAGGGAATAACGAATAGCAACCCTGCATACAGAATATGGAATCGCCTGTGTTGCATCTATTGCTATAATTAGTTTGACATGGCCACTACACTTGCTAATATTTCATTACCTTGGTGTGTTTAGCCCAGAATTCTGGTTTAGGGAAGTCTATTATCTGGTTATAGTTGACTGTCTCAAAGGAAATCGAATCAATGATAAACCCCCCAAAACCTTACATAGAAAAAATCATGCTAACAGTATAGAAATAATAACAAATATGGTGCTAGAGAGATCAGGAATGCAGTGCAGATTTAAGGATTAGATTTTCTGCCAAGCTGCGAGGATCTTTTAACTTAATTTATGAATTAATTATTTAATAATAAAAGTCACTATATAGTCTTACTCATGGGTATGTCTCATTCCCTGATGTTAATTCTCTCACGCACACACACACACACACACACACACACATATATATATATATATATATATATATATATATATATATATATAATATATATATATATATATATTTTAGTTAACACACTTCAAAGTCTGCAAGGCAATACAGTGTTATCCTAGGCAGAAGTTCCGGGGAGCTAAACGCTGTTCCTAGCCAGAACACATAGATACTACGCTCTGATCCATGATTGAAGGCATGGGAATAGCTCTTAGATAACCTACTGGAAAGGTTTTAATCTTTTAATGAATGAAAGAAACCAGGTAAAACAACAAACAAACAAAAATCTCAAAATAGAAGGAAAACGTTGCTACTACCTGTACAGAAATAAAAACAACTATGGTGCCAGGGAGATCTGGAATGCAGAGAAGATATAGAGTTTAGAATAGTTGCCAAACCACGGAGATCTTTTGACTCATCCGGTTCAGGTAATTGGACATATACCCAATCCCCAAGACAGAAAGGTCGTTTGACCAAACATGATAATTCGTTGTCATCTGTTCGAGATTTTTCGTTGCGTTTTGACCGCACCTTATTCTGATGCGCAGTTATAACAATGGTGGAGGTTGCTTGTCTCCCATTCAACATTTCGTTTTCCTTTCCATTCTTTTATGGATTCCCTTTTGTTTTCAACAGATACCGATCAATAACAGAGTTAAGAATAACCCATGGTTTATCCTTCAGCTTTTTAGAAATCTGAAGGCTTTTCAAAAATCAAAGAAAACAAAAATTGACCCGTCAACTAGTCAAATGATTGAGCGATGTTTCAGCCAATCGAAGTTGAATCGTCAATAAGTCATGCCGTCTTTCGCTGGCAATTAGTTTACCTCGAGTAAGTAATCCGTTTTTTCTATTCAACAGACCTACACTACCCTTCAGCACTCCCAGGCTTAATTTTGGCACGGACACAAGATTCAAAGTCATGGGAAATATAGAAAAAAAAATATCCCTGCAGACACGGCAGAAATTCTAGAACATAAACATAAGTGAAGTAAGAAACTTAAAACGGTCTTCCCTAACGGACAACACTAAATTTAACCACCCTAAGTACACCAATCTCTAACATCATGGACCTCTCATCAAATACAAGCCCACATCCGCACCCCAATACCTCAATGTATATCCAACATTAGGGACTTCATAAAGTTTTTACAGACCCCTACCAATAGAAACCGATGTATGGTATTCCATTTGTACAACTCAAAGCCATTGGACTTTGCAGAATATTTACAAATATCGTTAAGGATAGAGAGCGTACATTTCCTAGAAGATTTTTTATCCTACACAAGAAGGACACCCTGACCAAACCATCTGGATGACCACCTGCCTCTTCTCCAACTATCAAAGCACCCACATATTCTTATACTAAACTGCTATCCCACACATTCTTATACTAAACTACTATCGAACTTCCCAGTACCAATGTCAACCAATGTCCCCTCAGAGCAGCACTCCCAACAGAATAACCATGACCAGCTACAACTATATCTCACGAGGTATTGAAAGCATACCAAGACAGAGTTCTTTACTGACAGAACACATCCTAATTCGACGCTATGAACCCCGAAAGAATCCTCTTTCTTGATTTATGTTCTTGCTTCCAAAGCAGAACATTTCATGTTGAATTTGTTTTCTACGATAACCCTTTAGCCATTAAAAGGTAGTAACATGTGACTGAAGATGAGACCCCCACCAAAAATGTATAGCATACTAATTATTCTATATGTTAATTGATTAACAAATAATGTCTCTATATACTTTTACTCTTGAGTCTCATTCTCTCTCACACACACACACACACACACACACACACACATATATATATATATATATATATATATATATATATATATATATATATATATATATATATATATATATATATATATATATATATATATATATAGTGATTAACACCCTTCAATGTCCGCAAAGCAATCCACTGTTAATCAAGGCATTAGTGTCGGGAGGCGAAATTTTGATCCTAGCCGGAATACACTGATAATACACTCTGATTTGTTTGGAGGCGTCAGAATGATACTCTAATAATGTATTGGAAATATCCGAATGTTTTGATGAATGAAAGAAACTGGGTAGAAAAAAAAGAAGAACAAAGATCAACGGGTGAAAGGAATAAAATATAATTCAAAAAGGGAAAAGGTACACATAAGCAGACATGGGGACATAAGGAAAGAAAGAAAAAATGAAAGAGAAGATAGAAAAAACATGATTCAAACAGGAAAAAGGTAGATATAAGCAGACAAGGGGACATAAGGAAAGAAAGAGAAAATGAAAAAGAAGATAGAAAAAACATGATTCAAACAGGAAAAAGGTAGATATAAGCAGACAAGGGGACATAAGGAAAGAAAGAAAAAATGAAAAAGAAGATAGAAAAAACATGATTCAAACAGGAAGAAGGTAGATATAAACAGACATGGGGACATAAGGAGAGAAAGAAAAAATGAAAGAGAAGATAGAAAAAACATGATTCAAACAGGAAAAAGGTAGATATAAGCAGACAAGGGGACATAAGGAAAGAAAGACAGGGAATACATAATTTAAAAAAGGAAAAGGTAGATATAAGCAGATGAGGGGACATAATGAAAGAGAGAAAGAAAGAAAAAAGAAGAAGACAGAAAAAGATATAATTCAAAAAAGGAAAAGGTAGATATAAGCAGACGGGAGGGACATTTGGAAAGAAAAACGAAGAAGACAGAAAAAACATAATTCAAAAAGAGAAAAGGTAGATATAAGCAGACGAGGGGACATAATGAAAGAAAGAAAGAAAGAAAAAAGAAGAAGACTGAAAAAAACATAATTCAAAAAGGGAAAAGGTAGATATAAGCAGACGAGGGGACATAAGGAAAGAAAGAAAGAATGAAAAAGTAGAAAAAAACAAAGAAAGTAGTAATTGGAAATGGGAAAAGATACGAGAATTTTCCAAGCATTCTACATGAACGATTCTGGTTCTGACGAGAAAAAAAAAGCAAGAAAAAAAAGGAAGAAAATTGACTAGGGTGAGATCAATTCCCCCGCCCTTGCCCCCCATTAAACCCAGTAGTTATAAGTACAAGTTACAAGTGTGTAAATCTTTTTCGGCTCCCTGACTGTGAACAACAAAACAGAAGATCAACGTAACGTCACAGCTGGCCGAAGAATCAAGGAACTTGTTTATTCAATCGGCGTTTTTGCTTGACTCTCCACACGAATCATTGCTTGGACAATACGTCATCTTCGCTTAAGCACAGACGAAGTCAAACTGATAAAAAAAAATGAGAAAGAAAGTCAGTGTTGAAGTTAGGAGGGAGATCTTTTGCTAATCCAAGGTTGTTAAAGTTTCTTTGTATTTGTGGGCTTGTGCGTAAGTATTTATTATCTTTTGTCAGCCATTCTTTTCCATCTGATAATAAATGAAAAGGTACGAATAAAGAGAGATGGACAATGTTTGGCAACATATGTGATTATGGATTCAGTGTCCTGAGATCAAGCTCAGCTGTAAGTGTTTGCAGTGAGATACGTTTGGATTTATTCCTTTGAGTTTCTGAATAGGAAATTCCAGAACAGCCCCTTTGAGACAGCTAGAATTAACGCCTAATAAAAAGCTGAATCTCTTTTGGGAAATTATATTTTACTATATATATATATATATATATATATATATATATATATATATATATATATATATATATATATATATATATATATATGTATGCATGTATGTATGTATATATGTATGTATATATATGTGTGTGTACATTTATATATATATATATATATATATATATATATATAGATAGATAGATAGATAGAGAGAGAGAGAGAGAGAGAGAGAGAGAGAGAGAGAAATAGACGGAGACACAGAGAGAGAAAGAGAGGAGGGGGAGAAAAGAGAGAGAAAAAAGACAGAAAAAAGATCAAAAATGTTTGGGAAAGAACAAAAGACAAAAAGAAGCAACTAACAAAGATTTGTACATGTCGAATCTATGTTCAAGCAAATTTCTTAGAAACGCTACACAACACCGATGCACTCTCCAGTTCTTAAAGTTACAAAAGTGGGGGAATCAAGAAAGCAATTTATATCATTTTGTATTTCAATTTACTCCACAGAACGAATGCAAGAAAAATAAGATTGAAACCAAAACAGAAATAAAAAAAAAATAATAAAAATAATCAACCGTAGATAACAGCGACATTTTGGATACCAAACTGTGTGAATTAGGCGCCGAGATGAACTAAGAAGAAAACATTTTTAGTTATATTTTATTGCTGTGGCGAAAAAAACAGTTTACTAATTTCAACCTGGTATTTTTTACCGCTGGTTTGTGATCAATTTAGATCTAAAAGAATGTATGTGGTATAAAATGTTTTCAACACCTTTTATTCAGCTTCAAAAGTCAAAGGATTCGGACGAAAGATTAATATCAATACAACGAATAAAAAAATTAGGAAAATTGAAACAAAATTAAACATTGAAATGATACATGCAATAAACAGGAATACAATTGCAACAAATATCTGCTACATTCTGAAATTAATTTGAAATATCAAAAATAATTCAATATTTGGTTGTTTAGCCTTTGGATGCAATGATAGCTCTTTTTTTTTTCAAGAATATGATGCTACGATTTCAGTTTTTATTTTTGTCCATTCTAATTCACGACCAACTGTTAAGAAGTGGGTATAGTGAGTGTCTGAGTAAACTTAGTCTGAAAGACGGAATTATTTCTTGGTTGAAAGAAGTTCATTGGTGAAAGAATAGAAAATTTATCTTGTCATTCTTAAAACGTTAGTGCACACACTGTGTCGCCATGATATTGATAAAACTATTGACATTCTGAGAAATATAGTTCTGTCAATAAGCCAAGAACTAGCAGGCTGTTTGCTTTAATCATCACCATCGGCAGCAGCCTTTCAGAGACCGTCGTTGGACAGACCTTCCCCAAGATTCGCCAGACCTCTCTAGCGTGGGTGTCATTGAGTCAGTAAGCGTTTTTATTAGGGTCTATGTTTCAGCCCCATCGGTGACTATCGGAAGAATGCATTGGTTGTAGACCATCCATTGGAAGACTTATGGTATTATTTTATCTTTGAATGCCTAACTTTCTCTGCCGAAGGCTTGACATCCTATAGAAAGTTTTTGTTTTATCTCATTTTGGGGGGGGTGTCTTCATACTATATATAGTAGTCTATCTTCTCCAGTTCCACGTTTTCAATTCTGATTTTTTTTTGTCCTTGATATGTTGAATGTACATTACATTTGCTTTATTGAAGTTAATATGGAGACTTACTTTCTTGTTGTCTTCATTCATTTCGTTTAGCATTGTTTAGGGATCATGAAAGCCCTCAGCAATGAAGACAACGGCGTATGCAAATCTGAAGTTACTTGGGTAATGGCTATCTATGCCAATTCCTTTATTTACCCAGTCTAGGTTTCTGGAGATGATCTCGAAGCGGGCTGTGATAAGTTTAGGTGAGCTGTTTACTCCTTGCCTTTACTCCTTTTACGAGCCGAAAGGTCTGAGAGGCTTTATGTAGCCCGATAAAGACATTGCTGATCCGGTAGATATGTTTTAAAACTCTTAAAAATACAGGTACGAAACTTTGTTGCAGGATGACATCAATGACTTCAAGGAATTTCCACTGAGCTGAAGGCTTTCTCCAAGAAAGCCCTCGGCTCAGTGGAAATCCCAACAACAAACGCTACGGCAAATGACCTTTCATATTCTTTATATAACAGCATCATCATTGTGCTATTCCGAAAAAGTTGAATAGAATGGACGGTTTCTATTGATGGCTGTCCAGCTTATTTGATTAGATTGATGGCGATGCTATCTAGACCTTGAGCTTTTCTCTTCTCTGTTTGATGTCTTGTTTAAACTCCTATAATGTCCATTGTTTTGTGTTTCTTATTTGAAGGATAAAGGTTTTTGTAGGATGCTTGGTCGTGTTTCATTATTCGGTTGCTATACTTTGCAAGCTCTCCATCTTCCTCGTGTCCACTGGTTATTTGCCTTTTGTCTACACTGATACGTTCATTTTCCCTGCCGAAGTTTTGGAAGGTCATCCGAAAACAGGCTATCAAAAGTTTAAGTCAACTAGTATCTACTTGTCCTATTCCTTTATTGAGCTTTATGTAATCTGAAATAGGAATTCCTGTGCCTATAGATATGTTGCAAGACTTTTTATATATACGAGTTCTACTCTCTGTTGTAAGATAACATCAATGACTTCAGGAATTTCCACTGAATTGAAGGCTTTCTTGAAGTCAATAAAAGCTACAATAAGTTATTTCAACAATTCTGAAGCCTTGGCAGCCGTCGTGTAACTTCCTTTGTCTCCTCTTTGTCTTTTCCGCATGGTTCTGTTTAATACGGTGGCTTCAATCATTTCTAATGTCGTAGATGGTGGCCTTCTCCATTTTCCATCTGTTCCAAGTGTGATTTCCTTAACATCACACCAAGAAGAACAACAACAAACAAACAACTCTATACATTGGCACCTACAACGTCGGAGAACTCTCAACAGACATTTTCCTAACCGATCTGGAAAATGGAATCAAAAACATCAAATAGAAAGTTATCAATATAAGTGAAAACAGAAGACTCAAACAAGATTTAATCGAACTAGAGAGCAAGCACCTTCTGTATAACTGCAGAGAATAAAGGAACACAAAGTGGAGTCGGCTTTCTGATTCATAAAATAAACCCCAGAGACTACGGTGAAGGATTCAAAGTTATCTAAGATCGTGTAGTCAGTGTCACCGTACATCTCTTAAAGGGGTACAGACTGAACATATTTCAAGTATACGCTTTTATTTCACAGTCAACCAAGGACAAGATAAACAACTTCTACAGCGACTTTAACTCAATATTCCAAAACATCAATATAGGAAACTGTAATGCTCAGGTAGGACAAGAAGTTGAAAGTTTGAATACAGAAGGTGAAGATATTTTGAATTTTGCAACGGAAAACGATTACACAAAAGGAAAATTGTCTTGGGGGAGATCTACTTTCGGAACCCAAAACGAAATCGACTTTTTCTTTGAGAAGCAAGAGAAACACTATCGAAGATATCCAGTTAATGTAGGAAGGTTGTCTTGATTTGGAATCCATTTTGTATCGACTAATATTGTTGCAGTGGGAATGAGAGATTGTTGGTCAATGAGAAAAAAATTAGTCACTTCTCACCCATCAACCGGGTTGCTTTGGCTTATCGGATATGTAAACTGAAGAGGGGAAGAAACAGTGCTATCAGCAGAAACTCGGATTAACAATTCTTATCTCTTTCCTTGAACTTATTTCTCATTTTTCGACTTTCGTCACCTTCGTGTCAATGTAAATACATGAGATTGCAACGATCCCTAATTTTGATAGCAGAAAAGTTCCATGTAATCCTTTTTTGGACTTGGTCTTTTTAGCTCCAGCCATAATTTCTCAATGGGATTCAGGTTAGCAAATCAAATTGACCACTCACAGAGTGATGGTCTCCTAATTTAATTTCTATTCACAATATATGGCGGAAACCCTAAATCTACATTCTGAAACCAGATATGTCAAAAATGCTAATATAAAGAAATAACAATAAGAAAGAATCATACAAAAACTACGCCACAGGCTTTGCTTATGGAATCATATTTTAGGTTTTATGCGGTTTTTGAACTCAACTTCTCAACCGAAGTGACTGACATAAGACACTCTCTGTTTTAAATGTATTTTCATTATTATTTAAGTAAAAAGCAGTGTTATTTTCCTACATCTATTTGAGATCTCATCAGATTTACTAATTTTAATCGAATTTCAATAACTTCCCTTATATTTTGGGGAATTTTCAATTACTTCGATCACTATTTTTGTTGGCAAACAGGCATCGATAATTGAAAATTGGAAGTGATTTTGAATGACGAAAATTGACATTGAAAACAGTCTGAAATCAGCTTTGCTATTTTCTGCTCTGAAACACCTGGATATAGAAATGACTCAAAATATTCATATTATTGCTATACGTATTAAAAGTTCTTGAAAGAACGTTATCATAGCTACAAAATGTAATGTTTTTTCACCCACTAGAGAGGAGGAACACATAAATCGTACTATTTTATTTAGACATATGTTATGTCTGTGAATTTGGACTTCTTAGATTTCTACGGAATATTCCTCTGCCATCATTTTTGTCTGAGACTTTGAGGTCAGTTTTTGTTGAAATACGATGTTCCAAGAAATTTTTATCGCCATTGTTGTTTGATATGAGACTTTCAGGTAGGTTGTGGTTGATATTCAATGCATGATTTTGACTATCGTCATCTTTGTTGTTTCTGCTTAAGATTTTGTCGTGCTTCGTTGATATTCAAAAAATGATTTCGACTATCTTGATTTTGTTGTTGTTTTTATTCATTTATTTGTTTCCTTCTTTCCTTTTTTTTTCTTGGAGAATCTCGGCCAGATCATCCTCTCACCTTCAGTAAAATCTATGTTGTGTTTCTTGAATGGAATTTTAAGAAAGGGGACTTTTCACCCCATATTCAATATTCCTTCAATCTGTTTGCTTTGGGGGTTTGAAATAGGGGAAGGACAATTTTTGAAGATTCTTGCTTGTTTCAGTTTTGTTTTTGTTTTTTGTATTTCGAAGACGTCTTCTTAGGAAGAGCGTGGCGTTTCTAAATAAGAAACCATTTCCTGGCTAAACATCTACTAATGCTGTTACCCGAATCGGCTGGAGTTAAGGCCTGATGGGAAGGATCGAACCAAGAATCGATCCAATACCTTATGGAAGAAAACAGGAATCCAAAACATCATAGAAACTATTAAAAAACTCAAATGTCAATGGGTAGGCCATGTTGCAAGAATGAAAGACAACCGGCGGACATCACGCCTCACAATATGGATCCCCATAGATCACACAAGAAACTGAGGCCGACAGAACACAAGATGGAGAGATGAACTAGACGGATTCAGGAAATACTGGCTCCGCGACGCTCACGATAAAGAATTATGGCAAATCCTGGGGAGGGTCTATGTCCAACGACGGACGTTAAAAGACTACTGATGATGATGATGATGATGATGATGATGATGATGATGATGATGATGATGATGATGATGATGATGATGATGATGTAGTCAGATTTACGCAAAGCTTAATGTTGTAAAAAAAACTGAAATTAGAAACAGTTAACGATATGGTGCATATCACTTTAGGGCTTGTTTGGCAGTCCCCTACCGACCACTATCTTCATAATCAATAGGGATTGATATGCTGGGTTCGTTTCGTTATACCCCTCCCCCAGTTCCAGGGTTAAAGATAAATGTGCAGTTTCCATCATTGAAAAAATTGCAATTTATATTTCTCTTTGGGGGGGAGGGGCGTAATCGGGAATCATGGACCTTAGTTTTTCGTTTGGCTAACAGAAAAGTCTCAACAATTTTATCAAGAGGCAACTTTCATTTGATGTCACTTAAAAAAATCAACATTTTCAGCAAATGTAGCAGTACTGACATAAATGTGATTTCCCAATTCTGCAAATTGATTGAGTTCGTCAATCTTCTTAATGTGTTCGGTGCGATTATAACTTGATTTTTTTTTTGATTTTCTGAATAAATTTTTAAAATGGCTCAGTCTTATTTTAACTCAAAAAAGCTTATTGAGCAACAAACTTAATGATAGCTTTGTGAGAAAACATCACTTTATATTCGGTCTAAAGGCTGTGTATGTTTCAATATTTGAATTATTAATGAACACAGTGAAAAGTTTTACCAAAGTTTAATCGAGTCACTAAATACACATCAAAGTTTGACGAGTCTGGGTCGACATAATTGTGGCCGAACCAAACTTTAAATCAATTTGTCTTCCAGTAAAGCAATTCCTACCAAATACTTTAGTGTCTCTAATTTTGTGTATTTGGTAGACGTAATCAGTGCAACCTGGAGATGCAAGGTGACCATAACAGAACCGATTGACCAAATTCGAATCTTGGTTGAGACCGTTCAAGTTTACTTTGCATTAATAACCTTGGGAAAAGCGTGAATACACCCACGATTAATGGGTTTATAGCAGGGGATCGAGCCTTCAAGACCTGTGAAGCGGTCCATCTAGGTGTTTGTTACTCTGGCAAGAAGGAAACTACAGCTTGATAGTCGCCATAGTTTGTTGAGGAGGGTTGGACATTGGGCCAGCTACTCTACCCTGTAAAACCCTTTTTGTTCCTGGAATCACAGCTCAGTGATTGCAGCCCTATGCTCAATAAAGAGTCAGAGGGAATAAAGCAGAAAGAATCAGTCAACCTTCTTTTCTTACCGGTGGAAGGGCACCAAGTATTGACCCGTTGTGTTTGAATACAGCAGCCAAAAGACGATTAAACTTTTTTCTGCTGTTTCACTTAATCCCACAACGTTTCAGCCGACCCATTCTACTCCTTACTTCAAATGTTTTATCACGTTTAAATGAGATAGGCCTCTTTTTAGAGTAAACTAAAAAATACTGGATGATATATCTGGAGGAGGCTTATGAATAGATTCACCAAAGTGCTGTAGAAACAAAAAAAAAACAGAAATAAAAAAAATGATTTCAATTGTTTGAGAAACTCTCCAATGACAATCCTTCAAATTACAAACAACGTTTCTAGCTCTAACCAAGGTTCATACCATATTTGTCACTTTTGGCCAAAGGGTGGTATCCTGTACAAACTGGAGAGTGTGGTGTACACTTTTATGGTGCACATAGCAGGGCAGAGATGGATTTATGCCTTTTCACAGGGGCATTAGTACAAGGTAAACGTAAGCAGTCTCAATTTCAGTTTGAACTCTACGATTCCATTATCTGCACCGGTGAGTGTTACGCCTCTTACACTTCCAATAAATAGAATCAACTCTCACGAATGCAATGTCTACAACTTTATAAATCAGCACATTTTATCTTGGAGACTGTTCCCCGTCAGGAATTTTGATGTCCCTAACTTTATTTATTTGGTAAATGCAATCTCTGATAATTTACTTACCTGTCAGGTATAGAGCAAATGATATAAAGATACCTGGAGATTCATTTTAAAGTGCACCACCTATCTAAAACGTGACAGGTCCAATTGAATTTCCACTTGACCTAGAGTCTTCCAACCGAACCTAAAGATATTGACCAGTTAATCACCAACTCCGTCTTGACCTCTCCTCATTTGTTAAGACATAAACAGCTTCCATTAGAATTAGAACTGGGTTAGCCGATTCCATTATCCACGCTGACAAACGTTACGCCACTTGCTCATCAAAACCCCAATAAAAAAAGCAACTGATTCGATTGAATCTTCCTATGGCTTAGAGTGTCCTTACTGAAGCTAAATAAATTGACCAATCGAGTGTCAAGTCCTTTCACAACGAAAACAATGCATATCAATCTAACGCCTCTGTCCAAAGAAAGGGGCGGATAATCAAATACTATTATCACATGAACCTATGTATAATGTTCCCTTGTTTTTCTTGAAAACATCGTACTTAGCCCTGAAAATTATACACGGTGGTTAGTTTGAAACGTATCAAATCATGGCTCAACTTTGCTCTAATTACGGCCTTGATCGATGCTTTGAAAGTGTGTGACGATTTAATGGTTATGTTTTCGTCAGGTATTGTTTCGATGATGGTGTAATTTTAGAATGACCTGAGTTCTTCACAGTTGATTCTAGGAGTGACTACATTGATTGATTTCCGAAGCTGATGCATGACGAGGTGGTCAGGAGAGATAGGTGTTAATAGATTCTACATTCGACGCAACACTGTTTAACCCCGATCTCCAAACAGACTTTGATCCCAGGTTAATTAATCAATAACAACATCAAAACAAGTGATACTCGAATACACTCAATGAATCGGCTGCAAGAAAGGATACTATACTTCGATTATGTATTCATTTGGTTAGTCGTCGCTGTATCACGAAAACAATGTCACTTCAATTTTGAACCTTGACAATTAAGAGAGGGTTAAGTGGCCAGAAGACTTTATATATATATCATGATAATGATCCTTATCATGCAGCTGCAACCGTCCGTAGTCAACTGCTGGAGAAGGGCCTTTCACAAACCATTCCCCAGAAGAGTGATTACTCGAGCCTCTGCAATGGTTTACCAGCAAATATCTCGATCTCACATCTCCGTTGTGATCCTTGTCTTTTCCTACTGCTTTTGCTGCCCTGAAGGCTCCAATCGTTTTTGTTTTGCACGATGTGTTGTCCTTTCTACCTGCTATGTGCCGAGCCCATGTCCATATTTGTAGTTTGATTACTTTTGCAATAGCTGCATAGTAGGTTCGATTGTACCAGAGCTAAATTAAACGTGTACAGTGATCACGAAATATCACGAATTCCCTCTGTTTATAACGACCGGATTCACCGCTCGTAAGAACCAGTAGCTCGTGTTGATCAGTGGAGTATTGGAGTTGTCTTCCATTCGGCGTCATCACTGCTTTGAATGCTGTCTTATCAACAAGGGGAAACAAATAATGCATTGACGATGAAGGAAACAATTATCGATGAACAGAATTAAGAGCGTTCAGCCAAAGCATCCTTATATCAATCGTCGGAATTTCTATGAATACTAAATACTACTGTTGAGAGTTTAATGTCAATGCATTGCAGTATAAATCTAAAACTTTAAGAATGTTATGGAAAAGATCCTGATGCTGAATGAGCATAAAATAAATAGTTTCTTACCGAACGGTTCGAATTGGTTGGAAAATGCTAAAAATGAAAGATTTTCAATAGTTTCATCTTGAAAGAGGCTTATTATGTATATCTTGATGAGTGAAAGTTTCTCTATCTGTTTTGAGAACTGTGTGAAATACATTATTTGTAATGTAGAATAGAAAATGTGTCAAATCCTATTCTAATCATCAATAGTTGATATTTTACCAAAATCTAATTTAGTCACTATAAACCCTTAAAAAGGTCTCTGTTCATGAAACAGGCGTTATGATGACTTCTTTTATCGTTTGTTCCAGTGCAATAAATCAAAGAATGTTCCAATGTTCTCGAAGAAACTTTAATTTGAATTTTCATTCCGAATCGGTCGTTTAATTATGAAATTAATTAAAAATCGAATATCTGTGCAGATCTGTCTGATTCATCGTAATATTAGTTTTGTAATTCCAACGATGGGAGACGTTTTCGTATCCCAAGATGAATGGGTTGAAAGTCAGAGTTGAATACATTGTCTTCTGTATACTACTTTTGAGACTATATTCTCTTCTCTGTTTGGAATTTGGTCAAATGGTGAAATTGAGTCGCTACAGACTGACTTGCAAAAATCTTTGGTCAAATGGAACCAAAGGATAGATTTTTACAAAAACAACATTAATTAAGCATCTTTGTGTAAGCTTTTTTCGTGAAAGAACAAGACTTGTTCAATTATTCCAGCTCACCTAGCTCGAACAGAACCATTTAAGAGCAAAGACCTCCCAGGAGTGACCTAATGACACTCACTGGTCTCCAACAAATACCCCATTGCCAGGTTTGTCTGAGTTTGATTTCTTTTTTAGTTTCTTTTGCTTCACTCAAAAGAATTTGAGTTTTGTAGGTATTTTCTATGCTTTCATTTGATATATTTCTGTTGGGAAAACTAATTAGATTCTATTAATTTACTTTTCCATCTGTGCTAAAAATGTTCAAAAATATATGTATATGCATATATCAAAAACATTTCCAAAATTTCTGAATGGAATTTAATGAAATTTTCTGAGAGGAAGGGCTATTAGCCAGGGAGAATTGGTTGAATCGAGAGGCCAATCGATCATTGTTCTCAGAGAGAAAGAAAGAGTTTTCATTTATTAGAACTGTTGTCCAAAGTTATAAAGACACAGTTACTTCTCCTACATTGTAGATATATAAGATTTTTTTGTCATTCAGCTTTGGAAAAATGTGTAAAAATCCCAGTCGACACTAATCTATTTATGCAAGTTGGGTATTGGAAAATTTACAAGTATATGATAAGAAGTATGAAGATAAGATAGATAAATCGATCAGACTGAAACAGTTACAAAAGTATGTGCTATTGACAGAAAGAAAAAAACAAAAAAGAAAAATAGAGTGTCTCAAATATAATTTGTAATTCAATATTCCCATTTCTCCCTAATCTGTTGACCACTCTGGTCGTCAACACCCTTCTTCCCCAAATTGCAGGTCCAAATAATGTGTCAAGTTCTAAAGAAACTCATCCCAGAGCAAATGTATAGTGAGGCAATTAATATCCGAGCACTTTCAAAAATAAAGTTAATTTGGGTATAAGCTGTGGTATCCACACTAAAACATAGATGGATAATAGAAAAAATGAAATTTAAACAATGGCTATTAACAAAAAGAAAGACAGAAAGAAAATGAAAAGAAAAAAGGAGAAAAGATGAGTGTTACAATCATACAATGACAGAGGAAACTGTTTATTGTCATCACTTTAAAAAGACTATAACCGATTGATAACAATAAGCAAAGAACTTATGAAGTGAGCTGTTTATCTCAATAAAGTGTTTCTGACGGACTGATTCTGATAAAAGATTACCCGCTGACAACATCAACTGTGATTATGATAATCGTCTTCTTCAATATTTGTGAGACAATTTCCTTTTTCTTATCTATAATCTTCCGTAGTAACCACTTCTAAACTGTCCATTCAAATTCTGGCTATAATTTTCCGATGAAATTTAGATCTAGACAACGACATGTATGTCTCTTTTTCATACATTTTAGTGAATCATTTTCATATAGGAAATTGCAACCATATTTTATTTTAGCGCCTTTGCTGGAAGGAAAAAGATGATTATCTAAAATTATCACGAATTTAGATTACTTGATTATTCCCATAATTATGTAAAGGCGCCCCTGTGCCCCATATTATGATATTGTGACTGATATGTTTACTTGTAGTGTCTATGCTCTCGAGCTGGTTAACTTTGTTGGGATTTCTCTGAACAGAATAGAGACAAAAAAACGCTACTCTAATTTTATTTGACCAAATTACATTGCTGTTGATATTCGGATGTTTTACTAAAGGCATCCCGCTGAAGCTCAGCTAATTCATGGCACATGTCTGTTCGTCATCTAAGAAACTTAGTCAGACGTGTGGAACCACAATTTGTTCTATCGGAGTACGTAAGAGATTTTTTGCCAGGTGGTAAAAGTTTTTGACAACTCTAAATCTCTGTCAATTGAAGCTGTTCCTACCTTTCTGACAACGCACTAGGCAGAACTTTCCTTCTTATTGTCCTCAAGTTCACGTTTGATATCCAGAAAGATTATCGTTTTCTTAGTGAATGATTTCCACCGTCGAAAAATGTCTTTGTTCTTATTCCACGACGGTATTTCATTGAAAAAGCTGTTACTGTTATCCCTTCAACGGAACTCACATGTACATGTATAAGGTCAGATGACTCTTAAGACACGTTTTTGTCACTTCACCGTTATTCAAAAGGCAAAAGAAAACATTATTGCCACAAAAAATCCAGCAAGGTAAAATTCTTATGATCACTGCTGATAGATACTAATTTGCTGGGAAAGGTGTGTTCAAAAATTTATTCGAAACCTCTTGCAACATCATAGTCTGCGATTTGTACAGTGGTTGTTCAGTTTCTTCTGAAAATGGCTCTGGTAGAGTATCTTAGTATCAGACTGTTTCGGTGCTTGGTAGTTTTAGGATGAGACTATTTCTGGTATTAGTGCAGATAGTGGGGTGAGAGATATGAGCTATGAACAGGAAGAATGAAAGGATAAAAGAAAGAAAAGGGCAAAAAAGAAAGAACGAAATGAATGAGCGAATATATTTTTTGAGTTATCTATTCTGTGTCTTCGATGGTCATGTTGGATGTTCTGAAAAGTCCGATGGCTTTACGTTGTCAAAATGATATACCATACTTGGTTTTCATTAGGTAGGGGTCTGTGTGACTGTGTGAAGTTCCCGGTTTGGGATCTACATATAGGAGGATAGGGTGTGGGTGTGGATTGTCATTGGAAATGAGAGTAAATAAATATCAAGGGGTGGATTTTGGCTTACTACAGGATATGGTCTGGATATTTCCTTCATAACCTCTCTAGTCTAGAATGCTTTACAGCCTTAAATGCTTTATATCAGCAAAGTCTTCGAAAATATGTGTTTCTGTCACATTTTTCCCAATACCTGACAGTGCAATTTATGTAATTTTCTTCAATGTTTTTTCCAAGTTTTATATATACTTTGTTATTTTGACATATTTTGTTTACCATGGAGCTGTTTTGAAAACAAAACAGTTGTGTTAATATGGCGCCTAGCAGTGTGTGTATCCATGTGGTATAAATATATTTATTCTTGCATGTCTTTATACGTGTTAAAAATGTAAGTTATATACATCCTTATATACGCATATACATACCTGTATATATAGGTTAATATATGAGTTTCTATAGTTAACATTTCTTCCAAAGGAATACTATTTCGTTTTTCACATTCATCTTTTTGCTTCTTTCACCTTATCTTTTTCTTTCTTCTCTTCTCTACGCTGAACGCTACTTGCATATCAGAGTTCAATGAAAAAGTGGAACGGATTTCTCATCCTGGAACGCAGCTGTTTAATCTGATTCACACAGAAAAAAAGATATTTTTGTTTACAAATAAACACACTCTCTTATCCAGCCCAAATATAAAATTTTGGTGACTACGACAAAATGTCCCCCGAAGCTTCTTATCTTTCTTTTTTTTTTTTTCATCTTTTTTTCCAGAATCTCAAATGTCACACCATATTTGAAAATACTTTTTTTTATTCCTGAGGTGCTGTCAACATAACATATGTTCAAAAAATGATAACTGAGTTCACTTCAGTGGGATACAACCAGTCTACAAGAATGTCTACAAGTTCACACAACCAGGAAATGGAGTCCCTAATGTAGTCAGATGTTGCCTTTAACCCCTTTGAGTCAACTCTCACGATAACACTGGTGCTCATCTGTATTGACCCTTTTTTCTTTTTCACAATATCTGCGTGATGGTAAAGTAGTCTTACTGCATGGGAATCTGCTTGTCTTCTATTCAGCCATGATTATGGCTATGCAAAAGACTGAAAACAAGACTTTCTGGTCGTTGATCCATGGTCTTGCAAGATGAACAGAAGCCAGCACCATGAGATATTTTGCTAAAGGGAGGCTAGTTGGAAAGTGAAATGTTGATGGTACCAGCACTATAGCAATTATCAACAATCATTGAAGTAATTGTAAGTCCTATCTTCAGAGAATACCGAACTATTATGACTGAGAGTAATATGTACTTCATCTACATTCTTTACGGTTTGCAGACTGAGTATACATAGCTTCAGTTCTCTTTACTGATTTCATGCCAATCGGGTTTTGAAATGACCTGATAAATTAGATAAATATCTATAAATTTAGTTAATTCTCTCTCTCTCTCTCTCTCTCTCTCTCTCTCTCTCTCTCTCTCTCTCTCTCTCTCTCTGTCTCTCACCGTCTCTCTCTTTCTCCATATATATATATATATATATATATATATACATCACCCCACATCACTCCCCATAACCAATTGCTGCTGCTTAACCAAAGACCTGATACCTTACTGGACATTCTCCCACTCAGCAGGAGGCCTCCAGCAGCCCTGACAACACAATTTACCCACAATGCATAGCTGCTGATAATGGACTCTGGTTCCATATGGGAAATTTTAATACACAGTCACACAGCACACACCACTGATGATGGGAAGAATCCTGAAACATGTATTGACAATTTACTTATAAGGATTAATAAACCTTACCTCCAAACACCTCACTCCCGAGTCTGTCTCACTCTACAGTACACATTATATATATATATATATATATATATATATATATATATATATATATATATGGGGGGGGAGTTTGTGTATGTGTGTTTTTCTGTGTTTGAGAGGAAAGACAGATAAATGGATACTGATGGGTGAATGAATGTACGTAGACTGATAATGAAATCTCTGGTGATATACATACCAATCAGGTACGGAACCTATGACATAAGCATATATATAGTTTCATTGGTAGACACAACAGAATTTCACAATGAATGAACGAATTGGTTATTTCATGATATTAATTAAATACCAAATACCTGTGCAGTTCTTTTGCTGCATTCATCGTAATATTAGTTTCTTGATTTCAACGATGGAAAACGTTGTCGTATCCTAAAATGAATGGGTTGATCGTCAGAGTTGAATACATTGTCTTCTGTGCACTATTTTTGAGACTATATTCTCTTCTCTGTTTGGAATTTTGTCCAAAGGTGAAATTGAGTCGCTACAGACTGACTTGCAAAAATCTTTGGTTAAATGAAATCAAAGGATAGACTTTTGCAAAAACAACATTAATTAAGCATTTTGAAATTTTTGCAACTTTCTGCCGCGAAAAAACAAAGCTCGTTCAATTATTTTAGCCCACCTAGCTGGAACGGAACCATTTGAGTGAAAAGACCTCCCAGGAACGACCTAATGACACTCACAAGTCTCCAATAAATATCCCATTGCCAGGTTTACTTGGGTTTGTTTTTTTTTTTTTCTTCACTCAAAAGAATTTTAGTTTTGCAGGTATTTTCTATGCTTTCTTTTGATATATATCTGTTAGGAAAACTAATTAGATTCCATTAATATACTTTTCCATCTGTGCTAAAAATGTTCAAAAATATACATATATATATATGCATCGATGTAAAAAGTTTCAAAAACTTCTGAATGGAATTTGATGAAATTTTCTGAGAGGGTGGTCCATGGGTTTTGAGGAATCGGTTGAATTGTGGGGCCAATCAGTCATTGTTTTTGGAGAAAGAGATTTTTTTATATATACTAAGATTATAGTTAAAGTTATAAATAATACGGTTACTTCTCCAACATTGTAGATATATATGAATTTTTTGTCATTTTGTTTTAGAAAAATGTGAAAAAATTCCAGCTGACACAAATCTATTTTTGCAAGCTGGGTATTGGAGATTTTACAAGTATATGATAAGAAGTTTGAAAATAAGATAGATAGATTCATCGATCCAAAACATTTACATAAGTATTGGCTGTTGACTGAAAGAAAAAACAAAAGAAAGGAAGAAAAAATACAGTGTCATGAATATAATTTGTAATTCAATATGTCTACCTTTTTATCGATCTGCCTACTTCATTGGTCACCAACTCTAAATACACACCCTTCTTCCTGAAATTACAGGTCTTAATAATGTGCCAGGTTCTAACCAACTTGAATCTTTCACTTTCTCCAACATTAACACTTAAATAAGTTGATAACCCATTAAAACATACAATCCACTTGATAAAAAGTTCTTTTTAAAGATTCCAAATCGAAACTTATTCCAGAACTGATGTGCTATGGGGCAATCAGTATCTCAGCCCTTTTGAAAATATAGTTCATTTGGGAATAATCTGTCGTATATACACTAAGAAATTAAATTCAAACCAAAGCTAATAACCATGAGAAGATAGAGGGAAATAGAAAGGAAAGAAGAAAAGAGAAAGGAGGAGAGTTGCAATTATACAATAACAGAGAAAGCTGCTTATTGTTATCACTTTAAACAACAATAACCGACTGATATCGATGAGCTAAGAAAATATGAAGTAAGCTGTACTTCTGACTGATTGAATGTAATGGAAGATAACCAGCCAACAACATTAACTGTGATTATGGTAATCGACTTCTACAATGTGACACAATTTCTTTTTTCTGATCAGTCAACTTTTGTGGTAACCAATTTCAGACTGCCAATTCGAATTTGGGCTATAGTTTTCCAATGAAATTTTAATTTTGATTTTGCCCAGGCTGCACAAGGACATTCATGTCTTTTCTTCAAATATTTTTTTCCAGTGAATCATTCTCATATTTGGAATCGCAATCATATTTCATTTTAATGCCTTTGCCAGGAGGAAAACAGATGATTATCTAAAATCCTTAAAAAATGTTGATCCATAAATCAGCTTCACAATTATGAGAAAGTGCCTCGCGTGCCATATTATGATATTGCAACTGATATGTTAACTTTTTGTGACCATGTTATTGAACAATCAAACTGAGTACTCTGGGCAGAATAGAGACCGAATTACACGACTTTAATCTCACCCGACAAAATTATGTTGTTGAGATATTCAGTTTCTTTGTTTTTTTAACCTTACCGACCCCCTGCAAAGTTCAACCAATTCATGGCATATTTCTGTTTGTCATTCAGAGAACCTTGCCAGATGTGAGGAAGCACATTTTGCTGATTTTCTGATGGTAAGCGACAGTTTTTGTCAACTCTAAATCTCTGTCAATTGAAGCTGTTTTCCTACCTTTTTGACAACGCACTAGGCAGCACTTTCCTCCTCATTGTCTCCATGTTCATGTTAGATATCCTAAAAATTGACATATTCCCGATAAATTATTTCCTCAGTCGAACGATGTCTCTGTCTTTATTCCAGGACAGGATTTCACTGAAAAAATTTTTACCGTGATCCCGACAACGGAACTTCCGTCTGCATGTGAAAGGTCTGGTGACTTCATAGACACGTTCTCGTCACTTCATTGTTATTCAAATGACAAAAGAGGACATAATCAACACAAAAAACAGGCAAGGTGAAATTGTCATTGACATTGCCAATTAAATGCTAATTTTCTGGGGAATGTGCCTTCAAAAATTCATTCAAAACAACTTTTCACATCATAGTCTGTGATATGTACGTGTTTGTTAAGTATCCAGTGAAAATGACAATAATAGAGTATTTTAGTATTGGACTGTTTGGGTGCTTGTAAGCTTAGGGATGAGACTATCTCTAGTATCAGTCCTTTCAATGGGGCAAGGGAGTATAAGCTATTGATAGAAAGAATGAAAGAAAGAAAGAACAGAAGAAAGAAAGAACAGAAGAAAGAAAGAAAGAAAGAAAGAAGACACAAAAAGAAAGAATAAAATATATGATCGAATATATTTTAGTATATGTGGGTTCTGTACCGTTGATGGTCACCGTGGATATTTTCGAAGGTATGATGGCTTTGAGTTATACAAATGAAATGCCATTTGTGGTTTTCAATGAGAATTGGCCTGTGTGACACTGCTAAGTTCCCAATGTTGGATATACATAAAAGTGTTAATGTGGGGTTGTTTTGAGAAATGAGAGTAAATGAAAATTAACAGGTGTGTTTTGGCCAATAGTTTGAAGATGAGTTGGTGAGTATAGAGTAATTATGAGGGAAGGATTTTGATGTTGCAGATCGATGTGGATAAGTTTATTAGATTTAATGTTGAATTTGTTGGGGGAAGGAGTTTCAAGTTTGGTAATTCACATAACTCCATGTTGTTCAAGTTTTATCGTCCCAGGATGTGTTTATTTTCCATTTTTTCAATAATTGTGAATTTTGCATCTGTGCTAGAAATTTGATCAAAATGCAGAAGTGTAATTCTACTGGGAGTCAATTTGGATGATTGGGTTATTTAATCAAGTTTAATGTTGAATTCTTTTGAGGGTCTCATGGAGATTCGTTGTTCAAGGTAGATGTAGTGGTCTACTTCCTCCAGTACTGTGTCCTCGATTTTGATTTTAGTGTTTTTTATCACCGATGTGGTTGTTGTACATGATTTTCGTCTTGCTAAAGTTCATGTGTAGGCCGACTTTCTTGCTCTCTTCATTTAGTTCATCTATCATTAGTTGGAGGTCATGTAGGTTCTCTGCAAAAAAGGCAATGTCGTCTGCAAATCTGAGGTTGCTGAGATACTTGCCGTCTGTAGACGGACCCGTAAATTAAGAACCATGCAACGTGCACATGAAAAAATAATGCTGGGCCTCACATGGAGAGACCACAAGACAGCACAGTATATCCAGGAAAAGACAAGAGTCAGAGACATCATAGAATACATTAAAAATCTCAAATGGCGGTGGGCTGGCCATGTTGCAAGAATGGAAGACAACTGATGGACATCACGACTCACGACATGGATCCCTTGAGATCACATGCGCAACTGAGGCCGGCAGAATATTAGATTGAGAGACGAGCTAAACAAGTTCAGGAAGTACTGGCTCCGTGACGCCCATGATAGAGAAGTGTGGTAAATCCTGGGGAAGGTCTATGTCCAACGCCGGACGTTAAAAGACTGATGATGATGATGATGATGAATGTTGAATTGCCATTCAAACTTACCTATGTATTGCAATTTTTATTTATTACATTCTAGGAGGTAGATAACATTTTTGTTTTTTAAGCTAAAATCTATATGATTATTGTATATGTAGGGAATCTTGTTAGTGATAGATACAGTTAGAGTGTTAGTGTGTTCAAAGTGGTTGTAGCAAAGACTATTTCTTCTTTTACACGATTGGGAGGATTCAACGGTTCTAGGGATATTATTGTGTGAGTTTTTATCGTTTATTATATTGTTACTGCTAATCATGTCTTCGATGTCTTGGGGTCTCGGCAACAGCCATGACTCATGTTTCCAGGAATATTTCTATCATTTCTGTTTTGAATGGAAGTATATTTTCTCTCTAAACAATTGTATGTGACAAAGGAGGGAGTGTGTTGTGGAAAGTGCTTATAAGTAGTATGCAGCCAGGTTTACTTTTGATAGAGATAGTAAAAGTTTCTCTTTTAGGTATTGTAATGACCTTTTTTCAGTTATTTGTATCTTTTAGTGAATATATTTGTTTGGTGAAATGCTATAGTAAGTTATCGTTGTGTCTGTCAAGTGCACTATATGTGCGAAATTCATATAGTTGTAAGTACTTGTGAAAATGATAGGGGTTTATTCAGTTTTTCTCGGCGGGGCGATTTATAGTGATATCCTGTTGTGAATGTCTGTGGGATCAGTACAGAGGATGGTCAGGAGATTTCTATAATTATTTTCACGTCTATAGAGTAGAAAGCGTTAAGCTTAAAACATTAAACATTAACAAGCTCTTTCAGAACTCTTTTTCTTTTTTTTTGTGTCTTTGTTTTCGTCACTCTGTTTTAGTGTAACCCCAGTATCTGACGATGCAATCTATGTTCTTTTCACTGTTTCGCATATATTTTTTTCTCATTATATATTGTGATCATCGTGTAACTGTACTAAAACAAAACAGTTGTATAAATATGACACCCAGCCGAGTATGTGCGTGTCTGAGTGTGTGTGTGTGTGATGGATTCATACACACACATTCACTTATATAGATATAAGTGCATGTGTGTACATATGCTGAAAAATGAGACAAGGATCTCTCTCCCACTCTCTCTCTCTCTATATATATATACATATCTATACATCATATATATATATATATATATATATATATATATATATATGTATATATGTATGTATGTATATGGCACTCTTTAAGTAAGGTAACTCGTTCATTATAAGCTATGAGCAATGCTCTCCAAATTCTGAAATAGAGCATTCTGGTGGATGGGGAATTGAGCGTAAGTCGATATATCGCCAAGATTTAGCCGCACTGATCTTCCAGTTCTACATAAGGTAGAGAAAAAATGCCTGCCATCAGGTCTGGAGCGAAGGTCTCAATCCTACTTCCCGTTACTGGATGGGATGATGGACAGTCTATAGCCACACTGAAGATTTTTAATACAACAAAACAGCTGTCTGTGAGATATTTGATCATTATATATAATTTCTCACATATATATTCATTCATTTATTTATTTATTTATATGCATAATTGTCCATATAAACTAATATGGGAATTTATGTAGTTAACATTCTCTTCCAAGAAATACTATTTCGATTTTCATATTTGTCTTTTTGCTTGTTTCACCTTATCTTTTTCCTTCTCCTCTTCTCCATTCTTTACATTGCTTGCATATCAGAATTCATAGAAAAAGTGGAACGGATTCCTCATCCTGGAACGCAGCTGTATAATCTGATTCACACCAAAAAGATATTTTTGTTTACAAATAAACACACTCTCTTATCCAGTCCGAATGGAAATTTTGGTGACTAAGACAAAATGTCTCCTGAGGCTTTATCTGTCTTTTTTTTTCATTTTTTTTTCCCAGAATCTCAAATGCCACACCATATTTGCAAATACTTTGTTTACCCCCGAGGTGTTGTCAACATGATATACGTTCAAACAATAGCAAACGGAGTCACTTCCCTGGGATACAACCAGTCTTCAAGAATGTGTACAAGTCTGCACAACCAGATGCAGGAGTCCCTATTGCAGTCAGTTGTTGCCCTCAGCCTTGTTCTGGCAACTCTTTGGATAACACTGTTGCTAAGCTGTATTGACCTTTTTTTTCTTTTCACGACATCTGCGTGTAAAAAAGTAGTCTTACTACATAGGAATATGCTTGTCTTCCATACAACCTTAATCATGCCTGTGCAACAGAGAGACTGAAAGCAAGTCTTTCTGACTGTGGATCCATGGTCTCGCGAGACTAACGGAAGTCACCACCATGAGGTCTCGTGCTAGAAAAAGGAAGTTTAGTTGAGGAGAAAAAATGTTCATGATCCGGACGATAAAAGACTGATGATAATGATAATGATTCCTCTTCAACCTTCGTTGACACAGGCACTAACGGAAATATCTCCTTGGAAAGAGGTTAAAAAAAAACAGTTTGTATCCGGTTAAGAATTATATCTCATGGGCAAAACAATTGCCTATAGGTCGAAGACTACTCTGAAACTTTATCACAAATAAAAGTTTTCTTGAAAGAAAAAAAAAATTTATCTCATGGGCAAAACAATTTCCCGAGGAAAACACTGTGCTGAAACTTTATTGTAAATGAAAGGTTTCTCAGAGAAATTCAAAAAATTTCATTTGCTTTGCAAATTCGTTTTTTTTTTTTTTTTCTTTCTTCAACATTTTCAAAATTTAGTGGTGGTTATTGAATTTGAACTCTAGAAGAAGAATAAAATTAAAGCAGTTTTTGGCTTTAGTCTTATTCTATTTTTATCTAAATTTCGACTTTCAAAACATCTTCTACAATGTTCTAAATCGATCACAAAATCAGTCGGAATGTCCAAATGATTCACCGAAGTCTGCGGAAGAAAGTCGCCATGTCATGACCAGTCAGTTTTGTTCACTGACCTTTCGCTTATATTTGTCAAAATTACTTTTTCTATGAATGATTTTTTGACCTTGAGAGATATGTTATGGCTTCAGTTTTCATTGTCAATTTGCAAACTTTTTCCAAAATTTCATTTTTGCTTTCATACAATGTGTATACAAGTGGGATTCGTCTTGCTTGTGTGGTTCGTCTGTTGTACAGTTGTATGGAATATTGGAACGGAAAAGATATTCACGAAAAATAAAGTAAGAAAAAGATATCTCAAGCGATTGAATAAGAATGAAAAATACACCTTATGCGTGTATTGTTTGCTGGTCAATTGTTGGTTCTTATGATTGCATTTCTTCATGACAAACAGTTGAGAGAGACACTGGAAGAAGCTTTAGCTAAAATTTATGAAACAAACCAGCGTGAAAAACAAAAACCTTCTCTCCTCATTCATTGCAATCTTAACAGAGGAAGCATTTTTCTTGCAGACTCTTGTTGTAGTTCTAATATTTTCGGTTTTTGGATATTGTAGAGAAAACAAAAGATCTTCATGAATAGTTTTTTTTTTAAAAACAAGAGAAAAGCATCTTTTGGATGGATTTGATTTCCTTTCGACCACTTCACGTTCTTTGGAACGTAGAAGAAAAGAGATGGAACGAGGAAAAATAAGAAAGACAATAAATTTCATGGATAAATAAAAATGAATAATGATAATTTAATGAGAGGAAGATACTGATATTAATTACTTAATAGTGAATTGAATACAAAGTAAGTTTTTAAGAATACAAGAAAAAACGAAAATGTAGCGTAATTCACACAAAAAACATGTTTACAAATACAATTAAATATCAATCTTCTATATTAATAGGAGATGTGTACTTGCGTGTTTACATTTGCAACACCAAAATTAATTGAAAAATTAAAAATTATAACAAGACATTTACATTACCTATGTTACCAAGGCGAAGGCCTATAGCATAGAGATGTATTTACTAACACAGCGTACCAACTGTAAAAATAAAATGAATTAGACGAAACTATTTCATTCAATTTTATATATCCTTGAATTTTCACGAGGTACAGTTATCATGATTACAATTACAAAATTGGTAACGAAGCCATTGCATCAATATGCAAAATAAAAATCATGCAATGTAATACTCAATACTTACATAACAACTAATTTGTAATATTAAGAGAATAGGATATTTCCACATGATGGTACAAAAAGTTTGCAATGAGAAGGTTTAGAGAAATGATCAAAATAGTATTCTCTTTAAAAACATACAGATTGCTATACAGAAAATGGCGTCATTAAAATGGTTGTAAGTCACCAAAAGTGTTCAACTCCACGTTTGCAGGATCCGTACTCTACCATAACAATACAAGTCGAAAAGTAAGTGAAGATGTATACTTACATGGATTTATATAGTTATAGTGCAGATGTAGTAGTAGAAAAATACTAAATTTCTAACTTTGCCCACGACATTTGAATTTTTCTTGTTTCTCTTTATTATTTTATTTGTATAAGCTTATTATAGAGAAAAAATCTTTTTGATTGAATTTGATACGAAAACGTCACCCTATCTGATCTGTTAACTTTTCAAATCACTTCGTTGAACGTGGAGACGGAATTATTTTAAAAATATTTAAATCATCTCAAAAAAGTGAAAATTATGCAAAGGTTGTTGGTCATAACATTATATTTGACTCACCTGCCAAGGTCTTTTTTTATCGTTATCTTTATTGCTTTAAGCGAAAGCGTTGCTTGCTTCTAAGTCGTTTTATGTTTTTCATTCTTGACTTTTTGCGTAGTTTTTTTTTCTTGGCCGAAAGTTATTGGACTATTTTCTTTGATGAGACATTTTGTTTGTATTCGGTTTTGTTTATAGGCGGTTGATGGTCGTATGTCACTGTCTGTCTTGTTTGCTCTAATCAAAACATCGGTCTCTTGAGGCTGCGTTAATGTTAATTTACTTCTGCCAACGGAGTTGGAAGAGGTATATGTATTCACTCCTATCTGACTTTTTAAGCAATATTTCTTGAAGTTTCCAAAGAATCACTATGAATCCCGTGGAAGTTAAGGCCATGGGTTAAGGAATATTTGATCAAAGTTTGATTTTGATCCAGGGGTTTTCATAATTACCTCCCCTGTATTGAATCTATATGTCCGTCCGAACAATTTTTCCAAATTTCCAATTAAATTCTGGGATGATATGTCATGAAATGAAAGAGAATTGGATCAAATTTTGGGGCGGATCCCAAATCCTTTTATGATTGAGAGAATCTTTTTTTATTATATTTTTGTACATTTTTATAATCACTTGTTCTTGTCTAATATCTCCGAAAGTCATCGATGAAATTCTATGAAACTTCGTAGGAGGATTATTCATGGACAAAGGCAGACTCAATTTGAGTTTTTCAGTGGATGCAAAAATTTCCAGATCTTCATCCCTTGTATCGTGACTATAAATCATCCAGTTTTCATGTCGTTAGAAAAGGTAAAACCTCCCTGAATACAATGTAGATACTTTCGTCATCCTAATTTCTTCTTTTTTTTTCTCTTATTTCGTTCATTTTTTTTATTTTGCTTGAAGTTATCAGCTTATTTTGTTTACGAAGATAATTTTGTTTTGTTCTGTTTTAAGCGGGTGATGATCTTCTTTGTTATCCTCTCAATAAACTACCTAATCTCATTGTTTATCCTCTGCATTCTTACCCTCTCATTAAATGACTTAATTTTCTTTTCTCTCACCTCCTGTCTTATCTTCTCATCAGACTATCTCAATTTCTATTTTGTCCTCTCTCTCTCCTTACATTTCTCGTGAAACTACCTGACGTTCCTTTTCTGTCATCCCTCCTCTTATCTTAAAATCAAACTATCTAACTATGTTTCGAGCTATCTAACTTTTTTCTCTGTCTTCTCGCTTTTTTATTCTCTTTTTAAACTACATATTTTTTTTTTTGTTTCTTATTATATCTGATGTTTTTATTTCGTTTCGTTTTCTTTTTTGTTGTATTTTTCGTTCGTTTTGCATAAGTTTATCGTTTGATTTGTTGAATGAGACACTTTATATCATTTCACTTCGCATCGTTCATGTTTTTTTAACGGGAGGATTTATTGTATTATTTTCCAAGCGATTGACAATCTGCTGTCAGGATTTGTCTTGTTAAATCTGAATATAATCTTGGTCTCCTGAGGCAAATACGACGTTGATTTAAATGTTCTCGAAAAAAATAGTTTTGCCTTGTCAAGAAACGAATCGAAACTGTGTTCGCGTTGCTATAAATCGAGTACCTAGAAAGAAGCAATTCCTAATTGCTAGAGCTCGTCAACCATCACTAACATAAGAGAAGCGAACGATATGATTTAATCGCTTCATCGGTTAAGAATCAGTTCAGGAAAATATATTTCAATAACAGAAAAAAATTAATATATAATTGTAAAGTGTTTTATCTTTTTTATAACTGGGAGTATACACGATGAAAAACAACTTTCCTCTTTAAATCTATCGATAAAGTTTACCTTACAAATATCGATGAATCCATGGTTTTAATGTTCCACTTATACGTGAGTTTGCGCAGGAAGGGGCTTAAAACGTCTGTTTCATTTTTCAGCCACTTTTCATCCACTTTTTATGTTACTGATACATTTAATTATTTTCAACTTCCGGCTTGCTAAGCCCTTTGAAGCTGCATGAAACGTACTTTCCAGAAATACATTCCCTAACTTCTCCGTTAAGAGTCTCACAAGACGCTGAGCTAGAGGTCTTACTTTTGTAGTTGGAATTCAGACTTGTCCGTCTTCCAGCTTGGTTGCCAGTATAATCAGCAATTTAAATATAGCTTGGAGAAGATTTCATGAATTCATGTCTTTCCCAAGGATATCAGAATAAACTAAAAGTGAACAGTCTCGGTGGGAATTTGAACTTGGTTCACCGACTCCATTGACTCTACTGGAAACCGAAAGGGCCACTTCCTCATCCAAATCTTCCTTTAACGCTCTCATCAATTAAGTGAAAACACCCTCATCCATCTGCCTCGGTAAAGCTCGAAAGATGTCTCTGGGGCTGTGTATTTCATGAAGAAGGATAATTTCCTTCAATACGATCTTTTCGATTCAAGGGATATTTTGTCATATGTGTCCTAACTGCCTCTACCACTACCCTGTCTTTACGGTTCAGAGATTGCCTCTTGGAAGACCACCCGACCCAACTCGAATCAGTCAATCAATCCTTTCCCAAACTCTAATTTATCTTACTTCCCAAATCATGCAAAGCCCCTTTGCAGCATTGAAAAGCAGCGTTAAGAGATTTTCGTTGATCAGATATGATTTTCTGATGCTCCATATAGTATCCAAAATGGAAAAATATATAAGAAATCCTAAAAAAACGGAAAGATTTCAAATATCGAATAATTCAACTTTTTTCTTATCTTCCACATTTTGATAAGCAAAAACAAATCTCCAGAGAGTCCTCAAAAGTATGCTCAATCCAGTGAAGAACCACTTTACGACGGCAAGCCCTAGGTAGGACTTGAGGAACGAGAAAATCAAATTAATCCTAAAAAGAAGAGTATATAACCAATGCATCCTCCCAATAGTCACCTTTGGCGATGAAACATGGAACTCAACCAAAAGCACATACCCTCAAACTGAGAATCATGCAACGTGCTCATGATACAATCATGCTCAAGATCGCAGGGAGGGATCACAAGACAGCCCAATATATCAAGGGAAAAACAGAGTCCAAAACTTCATAAAATCCATTAAAAACTCAAATAGCAACGGGCTAGTCATGTTGCAAGAATGGAAGGCAACCTATGGACATCTTTAGATATCACATGCGAAACCAGAAACGGCAAACTTCAAGATCAGAAAGTATTGGCTCCGTGACGTCAATGATAGAGAGATCTGGCAAATCCTGGAGAAAGTCTATAGACGATAAAAGATTGTCGATGATGGGCAAGGGAAATGGAATTGATGAACTGGGTTCGAACCAAGATTACTTGCATTCATATTGCCGATGAGAAAATTGATAAATGGCTGCTATGAGTTACCTATGGAGACTTCATCCAAAAATCCAGAAAATTTTCCAAATTAGGATAGAATCATTTTGGCTATAAGTGTTCCAAATTCTTCGCTTCTATCGAAAGATGCACAATTGTTATGGCTATATAGACCACTATTGGGCACAGCATCAGTGTAAAAGCGACGTTTTTGCGTTAAGATGAATTATTCAAGTATATATTTTAGCATAAACCTTTTTTATTTCAAAGGAAAAAGATGCATACGTAAAACGGACATTATTCATCAGCCAATTCCCTTCAACTCATCGTGTTTTCTGTTTTTATCATTCTATAACCATAATGCAGCAGAATTGCAGAATTCCCATAACAGAAGGACTTAATACAAAGTGTACAATTACATATATCGCTCTGTCAACCGTTACGCAACTTGCAGTCTCGTTTACAAGGATATTTGATTTGAATCGACTTCCAATATTTTTTTCTTTCAAATAAACAATGATATAATGGAGAGAATTTTTAAAAAAATCTTAACGATGATTCAATTGTCTTTGATTCGCCAAAATATCAAAATAAAACAAGCAAACAACCTAGCTCGTGGAATGTAAACGACGTCGCTGCTCCTGACGCCAAAATCACAAAATCTCTAAAACCAATCAAAAGCTGACGAACTTGGATTTTTTTTTCAATTTACTCAATTTCGTTCCAACTTTCAGCTTCTTTTTTTCTAAATTATTTTTTTTTTTGGTGGGGAGGGCTTTCCATCTTATTCTTTTTCCTGGAAGATAACCTCCCTTGCGACATTTTTCGTTTACTTATGATTGTTTCAAACTATTCTCTTTTTCTTCTTTTTTTCACCGTTTTCGTTGTCTTTTTTCCTCTCCCTCCTCTCCCTCCCACCTCCTACTCTCTTTTTCTTTCTTCTCTTCCTTTATTTACCCTTTCCCCCCTTCGACAAGTACTTTGCACATAGTTCGAGTAAAAAGAAATATTTCCTAAGATCGAATCACCTAACCTCAATGCCTGGTCAATAATCTTCCCTGAAGGGTCATTTCAAAATATATTTTGATCCAGATAATACCAAGGAACCTTACCATCTTAGAGTGAGGAATATCCATGGAGCCTAACCAGAGTCGTGATAGGATAAGCTCCGATAGCAGCCCCCAATTTTTTCCTTTGCGACGAAGACTGTAAATTCGTCAAAGTCAATTATACGTCATGAGTGTTTATAACAGATAGCATAAGATTCCAAATCGTCTTAGGGTTTTCCAATGCCGATCGCTCGAAGCTTTTGATCGCCTTACGTGCCTTCATTACAGATAGCATGAAGCCCATTTTCGGCTTAGGATCACATTTTGAAACCAAAGAAAATAAAACTTTATTGAATACACTACTGAGATGAAGCATCCGATTCAACTTTAAGGGTAAAGTTTCCAGTAGTCAAATCCCGAGAAAAAAAGAATCTTCTTCACGATTTGTACGCCTGGATATGAATCATTTTTATTTTAAACAAGTCCTGCGTAAGTTTGGTCCACTATAATCAGATAGCCTCGAAAAGACCGTTTCACAATCATCACTGCAATAATCGTGTATGATCCGATGGAAACACTTGCAGTTCATTGGTTGTACAGATGGTCAATCCTGATATGAGCAGATGACCTTCATCTATTGGGTCAGCATGCAAACTGTCCACTCTTCTATTAAACGCTTATCCTCCATAAATTTTACGATGCAGTCGTCACACACATGATGCAGAAAATCGTTAACCATTTGCAGAAACGGTTAGAATTGCTGGATTCGCCATTTTGGTATGTAATTGGCTGTAAAACGACCCATCCTGATACGAGCCGATAACCTACCCCTATGAAGTTAGGCCATTGTTATTACCAGAGTTTCTCAAATTACATCTGCTCCATTGTTTTCAGTTCATTTGAATTGGAAGAATGGTTATCCGATAAGTGACGTATAATCATCACATTTTGAAAATGTGCGTTGCAGACCAGAACAGAAATTACAGTTGATTCTCGCCTGTTTTACGTCATCTGTAAATAGTTATGGATTTTTCGTGTCATGCGTGTGATAACAGCATTGTTGAAATTATGAAGGATAATCACCGACTTTCCAAACGGGCTGCCATGTTTGCATGTTTATAACTGTCTTTTTTTCATTTCTATTTTCCCTTTCCTCTTTCATTACATACATATCCCTCCTCTCTCTCTCTCTCTCTCTCTCTCTCTCTCTCTCTCATTCACTATTTTTCACTACATCCTTCATTCTTGACTCTTTCCCCTATTTTTCTCTTTTTCTACTTCCTCTCTTTCCTTCCTATATTTCTTTCTTTATTATTTTTTGGCATCATCCCTGTGTCTTTCTATACTTCTCACTCACCTGCTTTAATATATTTTTCTGTCTTTCTCTTCCTTGCTATTCATTTTCATCTGCCTCTCATATTTCCAAAAAACTAAAACAAAAATTACATCCTGTGTCACACGACGCATGAAGCAATGCTTTTATCACTATTTCTCTAACTATATATGAAGAGCCAATAATTGTCTTGTTGCATATTCGTGTTTTTACAGCTCAAGTCTAGTATGCCGTTGCCAAAGATCAACTTACTTACAGGTCTAAAGGTTAGAAATGCCCTGCTATTCAACCATAAGGAAGAAGTGGAATCATGCTTCTCTGATGGACATTAGTAAGAATTGAACGTAAACAGTCCCAGTCGAAACTCGAAATCAGTTTGCCGGTTTTCTCCTCTGTGTCTGCAGCTCTTTACCTCTCCGGCGTACGCATGCGCTGATGTGATTTCATTGATCTTTATTGTTGTTGATTAGATAAGAATTTTTTTTATCAAGAAGCGAATTTCTTTGATAGAGAGCTTCGTGAACACGAAAGTGTTTTCAGAATCCATTTAGGGTGCAAAGAGAACCTTGGACGATCAAGGGTTAAGACAGATTGCCTGTCCCCCAAAAAGTAAAATACTAGTTGCGATTGTTTTAAATTTGATTTTCCTTCATTTTTTTTGTTACCTATTAGAATGGTGAATTTCAAATACTGTAATACGTGTTTTTATTTTCTTCGAATCTCAATTAACGAGGTGGAAAGTAGTAAAAATTATTGAAATAATGTGTTCCATTACTTCATCTAATAACAGGAATAAATAATGAAAAGAACTTTTTTGAGACGACATGTCTTTGTTTTTCCGATGCCAGATGAATAAAATGTCCATAAAGTGACCTGGACTTCCATTATCGAAGGAGGACATGAAATCAAGCAATGATTAACTGTAATATATCACGATATGGAGATTATCTCCCTTCACCTCCATCTCCTCTTTGTTTACACCTGGAATATCACCCCTTTCCCCATTCTATGCACTGAGTTGAAACAGTCTGCATTAACACATACGCACGTGCGTGTCCAGGTGTATACGTATGCAAATGCAAACGCATACACAGATTTGTGTTGTGAATTTCGGTTATTTATTGAATTCAATTCCCATGTTGATAATCAAAACAGAATATCCAGCGGCCATCTTGAATTGGACTGAATCAATTCGAATGTTCTCCTCCGAAGCCATTTCCATTTGATTTGTGAAGTTGGGCAGAAAGAAATGTCACCCTCGACCCCAAAGATATTCAATCATGTTTTGACATGACCCTGGGAGACTTGATTCCATTACAATGTGTTTTAAGATTTTGTTTGTTCTTGTTTTTCTATCAATTCATTTTTGGTTGTTTAGACCTTCGTCGCCATGCTTTACATTTGCCAAGTGGGAAAAAGGTATTGACATTTCTGTCTTTCAGACTCTCCATACAATCCATCCGAAAGTTTTAAATGTCTTTCAATGAAACGTTGCGGAATGGTTCACCATAGGCTAAGAAAGAATTAGTTCAATTTCCAGAAGGACGCAGCAATTCTTTACTTCTCGATCCCCTGCACCGTAGCTATGTACGGCAGGGATATGCGCTCTTTAAGTGCTAGTACTAGAAAGAGTGTCCACAGAAAGCATTCTATGGTTTGGTCGCTCGGGCGGAAAAGACAGTATTCCTCAGCTCAGTGGATGTCTGTACGTGGATTTTTTGACTGCCCTGAGGACTTTTTAGGTAGTGATACGGTAAACGAGCGCTTGCTGATCACAAAGAGCAATGGTAGGTTTGGTCTAAGGTGTGGATCTTATTTTGGATACAGCATAACTCCAACAGATCAGCCCAGGTGTGGAGGATATCCAATGTATCTGACCGAATTTATACAGCCTCTTTTTAAAAGAACAATCTTGAACATTAAGAACAATTTTGGTAGTTTTTCTTTTAATCATTTCTGTTCCATCAATATTATATATCAAATGAGGCAACCAGATTCATGATGCAAACTATGAATGTGGACAGAGAAAAGTTTTGTAGAGAAGTAGGCAGTTTTTTTGTTTTTATTACAATTACATTTATCTTCACAGAAGTGTTTGATTTGACTTGAGTGAAAAAAGCCATTATTCCATCATTCTAAATTAAATGAAATATTAATCATTTTTATTAATTTTAGATTCCCGGTTACTTTGTCCTAATTTGAGAAATAAAAATGAAAATAAAAGTATGGCTATATACTTATTTTGTCTGAAAGTAATTGTAATTCTATTTCGATATCCAGTTGCATAACTTAAAAATCCTTATCATGAAATGAAAATGATTCTTTGAAGAAATATTTTAGAAATACATCTATCAAGACAATAAGATCCAAACTTTATATCTTAAAATCACTTGTAAAAGCTATGAATCAAATGTAGAAGTTGTGTTATTTGTAAGGGGGGGGTACTTAGGCAAAGTAAACAAGTCGACTCAACTTTTTGTTGATGCTTTCAATTTCCCCACAATTATCTTTCGGTGTTCCGTTCGAATACTTGATTTCTTTCATATAAATCATCATCATCATCATCATTATCATCATCATCATCAGTCTTTTAGCGTCCGTCGTTGGACATAGACCTTCCCCAGGATTTGCCACACTTCTCTATCAAGGGTGCTGCAGAGCCAGTACTTTTTGAACTTGTCTAGCTCGTCTCTCCATCTAATATTCTGCCGGCCTCGGTTGCGCATGTGACCTCGGGGGATGCATTGGTTATACACCCTTCTCTTTGGGATTAATGGGATCTTCTTATTTCTGAAGGTTGAGCTAGAATAGGCATATAGAAATGCATAGTGGTGATTAAAGCTGAACCTTGTACCAGTATACTGCGAGAACAAATGGTTCTCAGATTACAGCGTTTTTGTCCTCTTCCAGGCAATTCCGTTCTTATTTAAGTATTCATATATGCAATCATTAATCAATCATTTAATTCTTTTCCGAATCTCAAAACAAATTGAAACTATTAAAACACTTATTTTCTCTCAGCTAATAATTATTCCTCCTCTTCGATACAGTGTGCTAATCATTGAATACCATCAGATATATAAAATAAAATTTGCTCACATATGAATGATATCCCTGACCCGTATCCATTATTAAGCACAGGTGACTGCTGCTACTGATACTACTTGTGTGACAGATGTGATACGAGAGGATAGGGCGGTAGAAGAAAGGTAGCTTGTTCAATAAAAGTGTGAAATGGTAGAGGGAAGATGGTGGCAGCTTTTAATACTAATCTGTCTATTCATATCTATTTAACTATTGTCTGTTTCTATCTATATATATTTATCTCAATCTGTTCAAATCCATCTGTCTACCTATCAGTCAGTTCATACCCATTTATTAATTTGTATATCAGTCCGTTTGGATTTATCTATTTCTATCTTTCTTCATATCTATATACCTAGCTATCTATCACATTCTGTTCGTATGTATCTATCTACCTCTTCATATCTAACTGTTCATATCTATCTATCTATCTACCTCAGTCCGTTCATATGTATCAGTCTATTTATATTTATCTCTGACAAATAAACGACATATTTCAAAGAAATTATCCAAAGAGGAATGACACTCAACACTTAATATCTAAGTGGTGAGATCCATAAAAAGGCCATTCTGATTCAAATTTGCATTCACTCAGACATCGTTTAAGTGCTTCCGCCGCTAAAAGATTAATGTCTAGTCCTGAATGGCCAAGAATAGATATTTTCCCTAAGGAAACACCCGATACATTAATATGCAATCAGTAATTGTGAAGGGGTTTGGGCAAATGATGTTTGATCACTTGAATCGTCGAGGAAGATTGGGACAGCGACGATAAAGGACATGGAAGGTCTACATCTATTAACAAGAACCAGCAAATCGAATAAATCGATTAGTCCTATTGCTCAAAACTCTGGAGATTTAAAAACTGTGACAAATTATGAATGGCGATAGTCTTAAAGCCATAATGATGATTACTGCCGCTCAATACAAGTGTGACGGTTTCTAAGCGTGTGCTCGGGAACGGACCAGGTATTCTGTTAATCAGTTGTCGATCATAGGCTGACACGTCGGAAGAACAATATTGTTACTGTACACAGCACCTTGTATCCCCAGATGGGAATACATTTCTCACAGCAACACTCCGAATTCCTTTGGGGTTTTGCGATTTGTGACGATTGACTCAAAAGACAGCAGCACCAAGAGAGGCGTCACTCACATTATCTGCTATCTGCCCATAGCTGGAAGAAGGTGATGGATTCATGCCTCTCTGTGGAGCATTTGTATGAAACAAACGCAGATTACCTCAGCTGGAGTTTCAGTTTCAATTAGCCAATTTAAATTTCAGTATTGCTGACCGCTATACCATCTTCACAATAGAATAATATTGTCATGAATTTTCAATTCGTCACTGTGGAGTTGGGTCCCTTTCATTGTTCTCGCTTTTCCTAATATGAATATTTTTCATTCTGTCATTTAAGTCTTCGAAGCCAAAACGGTGAAGATGCTATCACAGAAAGACAGGATGTGAGTTTAATTCACCTGTTGCTCATTTCTCATTTCTGATCGATCGTAGCTTCGCTTGTTCAATTTCTGAGTGTCATCAGCGCGACATGCGATTGGGCGATTATATTGAGAAGAAGTGGTCATTTACAATTGACCAATGTAGGAAATGATTGTTCTTTTTGTTGATCCCATGGCGATACCTCTTTGTTTTCATTGTTGGGCCAGCATCCCTGGAGTTGCAGTCGAAGATTTCACTTATAGACCAACAAACACTGACATCTTTTGCTGTTTTGGTTTTGGGAAGGGTTTTGGTGTACCACCTTTGTCAGGCCGCGGAGTGGAACGCCATCAATTGTTATATAAAACTCATTTTCAGTGACATGTCACAATGCCAATGAGAAACGAATCGTTTTTTGTTGCACAGAAGAAACACTGAAAAAACTCAGAAGAGGTGTTTTGTTTCTTTTTGGTCATTTTTTTTTTTTGCCCATGTGGCACTGATTCATTGACCTTTTTGGCTTTTCCAATTTAGCTTAAATGTCAAACAAATAAATAATGATGCACAATTCGTGCTTTCAAATACGATATTCCATGAACACAGTTATATAATGAAAAATCTTTTACAAAATCAGCTTCATAGTTCAAAATAACAAATACTGCTAATATTGTTGTGCCAACCTGATAGAAAAAGCAAAAGTGATTCATATATATTAGATAGATATATATATATATGTACACACACACACACACACACATATATATATATATATATATATATATATATATATATATATATATATATATATATATATTGAGAGAGAAATCGAAAGGCAGAGAGAAAGAAATAGAGAGAAAGAGAAGAAGACAAAGAAAGGGAAGATAATTATATATATATATACACATAGAGCGAGAAAGAAATAGATAAGTATATACATGTATACAGAGAGAGAGGGAGAAAGAGAGAGGGAAAAGAAGAGGAGGAAGACAATCATACAGAGAGAGAGAGAGAAGAATATATATATATATATATATATATATATATATATATATATATATATAATAGAGATTGAAAGAGGCTGGACCATCCAGAGTAATATAATGTTGTTTGATTGGGATTGAACTTTTCGAAGTATTACATACATTTTCTTTCGAAAACTTGTCATAGGCAAACTGACAAGTCATACTAGTTTTATTTTCATAATAATCGATTCGTTATCAAAATAAACGAATTTGTATGTTCTGTTACAAACTGAGATTGAAAGAAAATAAACAAGGGATAATACTCTTCTATCAGAATTCAATTTTCGTTGACGAATGTTACACATAAAAAATATAGCCAGTCTCATTGCAAATTATATGAGTCTGAAAATGATTTATATATATATATATATATATATATATATATATATATATATATATGTGTGTGTGTGTGTGTGTGTGTGTGTGTTATTTACTGTATATATGATCAGACAAGATTATCATAAATGGCATTATATCATATAGTAATCATTTTTTAAATGATCATCCATTATTCGATTCCTGCTGAAGTCTCATTTTTTGGTTATTCTATTCCTGGTTTGTAAGACAAATGGTACATTCACCGTGTGATAAGAGGTGATCATTTCAAATTAGTTTTTCTATATGATATAACACAATTTATAATCATATATATATATATGTGTGTGTGTGTGTGTGTGTGTGTGTATGTGTGTGTGTGTGTTTGTGTGTGCGTGTGTGTGTGTGTGTGTAAAGGGGAAACAAGTACTTTGTGAATGTACAAATTCCCTTCTCGAGATTCGATTCCCTCCAACTATGGAGTTGGATGTCTTCCGTTTCTAAAAGTTGGTACTCATCTCAAACGTTCTCCCGCCAGCCAATCTTAATCACAGCAAGACAGAGGAATACCCATCTATAACTTAACCTCCATAGTAACCTCGGGCAGAACATCTCAAGAACTGCATTGTTCATCGTGGGCCAAAGATTGGCTTGCTCCAAACGGAGAGACGACAGAATTGCATAATCGAAAATTGATACCGTAAATTTTCATTACGAGACAATAGATCGGTTGATTCTGCAAAATGAGCACCTCCAACTGTTCTCTCTCTCTCTCTCTCTCTCTCTCTCTCTCTCTCTCTCTCTGCGTGGCTTGACTGATATGAAGCAATCTCAATCAAACTCAGACCCAAAGAAATATAACAATTATCTGAATCTGCAGACTGGTTTGATCTTTGGCTCAAAATGATAAATGATAGATATCTCACAACAGAAAATTGAGACCATAAATGTTCATAACAAGACAATACTTATAATAGCTCTGTTTTTCCACAGATTCTTTTCTAATTTCCCTCCTTCCTCCCTCTCTCTCTCTCTCTCTCTCTCTCTCTCTCTCTCTCTCTCTCTTTCTCCTATCAGCAATTCATCTCTCCTCTATTCAGAGAAAGTTCAACCACTAGGACTGTGTTGGGAACATGTCTCTGAAATAAATATTCATTATCGTTCTGGTAAGTTAGATCATAATAATTCCTCAGGTAAAACAGAGTGAAGTAAAATCAAACAAATAAAACGATATGACCACTTCCCCATGGATCTTCGTGTATAACATAACACGTGTATGCACCAACGGGGATGGAAAAATGAAGTTAACTATACTTTTCATATAATTCCCTCTATATAAGGGTGTTGTGTTATATGTGTATGTATGTATGTGCGTGAGTGCATGTATGTGCATTCACGTATGTGTGTATGTGTGTGTCAAGAGGAATTATCTGTTTAGGTCCTTAGTTGATGCTCTCTTCAAACGCATCTTACCCGTACATCATGATAGAAAAGACCCAAAGGAATGTCCATCTATAACTAACCTTTACTGAATACCAGAGACAGACTCCTTAAAGAACTACCTTAAATGTTTCTTTGCCAATGTTTGGCTCAAGTGATAAATGATCAGATCTCCAAACGGAAAATAGAGTCGTAAATTTTCATAGCCAGACAAGGGATCAGATAGATATGTTTTTTTTTCTG
>OY735239.1:36450867-36550867 GCA_963457665.1 Thysanoteuthis rhombus
TTTCTCTTTATAAAAACGTTAGCATCCTTTCAATCGACGACTGATATCAACCTATGCAAAAAAAAAATTTTTCTGCTGGCTTCATAATTAAGTCATGAAGAAAATTAATACTCAACACTACAGAGAATTTCTGGCCAATTAAATCCTTGTTTCCAATTCATAGGTGTCTGTTGTTGGCATTAAATGGATTTAAGGCTTGTCATAAACATTAATGGAATTTATAAATGTCTTTCTTATGATATTTTAAGACTTCAATAAACAGATTTAATTTCTGTATCTTATCTTATTTTTATTATGAATCTATGAATGTGAATTATGTCAGTTTAGAAATAATCTAACGAACCACATTTTCACTCCTGTTATAAGAATGGCTTTTTTTTTCAATTCAGTTCTACTGTTTATGAATCTCGTTATTTATTCTATAAATCGACATTTACTTCAACTTGGTCATAAATCTGTAATACTACATAAATTCATCACTCTAACGTTTATCGAATTCCTTGGCGTTTGTCGATGGTATTAAAACGGTTTTACAACTTGCAATAAAAATCCAATAAACGTATAAATGTCTTTGGAATCATGAGATATCATCAACGATTTGTTATGTTACTTTCGATTTACGAATCTATAAATATATAATATGCGAGTTGGATTCAGTGATAATCTAACATTTCATACATTCACTTCGTTTAAGAAGATGACATTTTTCTTTTGATTAATTCCTTCCTATTTATGGCTTTCGTTACTTATTCTATAAATGTACATTTATCCCAGTCTGTGCATATATATATATATATATATATATATATATATATATATATATATATATATATATATATATATATATATATATATATATATATATATACATACGTGTGTGTGTGTGTGCGCGTGTGTGTGTGTGTGTGTGATATTACAGGACTTCGACGCCCCAACGCTATTATTTACCCTTGGGTATCTTTTTTCATTTTTAAATTCCTAAAAATACGAATGCTATTCTGGAGATCAATTCAATAAAAATCGTTTCGTTTATAAGGATATTTCTCGGTCTTCACACTTCTGTTCATGACTTCCGTTATAAAACTCATCCAGCAAGGTTAGAATTATATTTCGTGGGACGTTAGGCCATGGACTGAAGAAGAATCGATTAAATGGATATAATTATCTATTGATCGACCAATCTGTCTTCTCTTTCTTATCAATCAGTCTATCACATCATCATCTTCATCAGTCTTTTACCGTTCGTTGTTAGACATAGACCTTTCCTGGGATCTGCCACATTTCTCTATCATGGGCGTCGCGGAGCCAGTATTTTCTGAATTTATCTTGTTCATCTCTCCATCTTGTATTTTGTGGGCCTCGGTTTCGTAAGTAATATCTGGGGATCCACGTTATGGGTCGTGGCATTCATTGGTTGCCTTTCATTCTCGCAACATGACCAGTCCATTGCTATTTGGGTTTTCTAATGGATTCTATGATGTCTCTGACCCCCGATTTCTTTCTGATATATTGTGCTGTCTTGTGATCTCTCCATGTAAGGTTGAGCATGATTCTGTCATGCGCACGTTGCATGCTTCTCAGTTTTCAGGTTTATCTCTTGGTTAAGTTCAACGTTTCAGCTCCATAAGTGACTATCGATTGGATGCATTGGTTGTATACTCTTCTTTTTAGGATTATTGGGATCTTCTTGTTTTTGAAGGTTGAGCTTGCTTTGCCAAAAGCTTGTCATCCTAGGGTGATTTTTCGCTTGATTTCTTCTTGTTTTGTTGATTTCATAGAGATTCGCTGTCCTAAGTTGATGTAGTGGTCTACTTTGCCCAGTTTTGCATCTTCGATTTTGACAGTTATGTCCTTATTCGCCATGTGATTGTTCCACATGACTTGTTTTACAGAAGTTCATGTGTGGGCCAAGTCTTTTGCTTTCTTCGTTCAGTTCATACTGTTCTTATATATGTATGTATTTATATACATCTACCTAAGACTATTTTCATCTGTCTGTTTATCAATATATCTATCCGGCTGTTTTCATTTATGTATACATCGACGAATAATGAAAGGCAGAACAAAAGATATATAAAAGGGAATGAAGAAAGTATCTGACATAAAAATTACTTGGTTTCCATTGCGGTTGTAAAGTTTGAAACATTCACTTATCTACTTATGCCCAAACAGCTGGAAAACAGAAAATGAACTTTATATATTAAACTGGTGAAAAATTCTTTCATGCTCCCATCGGAAATTAACTGGTGTCAGCCGAACAGCACAGGTCATCAGTACGATCACCTCGAACTTTATTCTCTCCATTTGCCGTCAACATCATATCCGTCATGATGAATTATATTACTGATTCATTGACTTCTTTGCAATTCAAGAATGTCTCACTTTTCATCTATTGTCCATCACGAAAGGTCTTTGTATTTTCATGTCTTTGAAGAGATCGACTAATCATTTGTACATCGAAGTGAAAAAACGAAGAATTAGAAATGATCTTTTCACCTTTTGATCTGGTTGATCACTACTTACCCTCTTGACAATCAAATTCACTGACCAGCTTCTCTCAGAGGATTATTAGCTGCTTGTGAGATTTCTACCGTCCCTGTCAGCATTTTTCCTAATGGGTTTCTATGATATAAAGGGTAACGCGTCTGCACTCTTCCATATGACTTACTTTGAAATATAGGATACTGAGTTGGAACGGATGGTGAACAGAATCGGACTACAATGTAAAAGCTCTGAAGAGCGTGGGGAGAGACAGAGATAAGCAGGGTAGGGTTATATAAAAGTGTAAGGGATAGAATATAGAAATATTCAATAGAATATGAACACCATGTTATCGGACCATTGACTTGCTCGCAATTCACCAGAATTTCATTCTCTATCAAGTGATCTTCAAAAAAAATTCTTTATGTTTCAATAATTCATATCAGTTAAATGAATCAACTCTTCATATATATATATATATATATATATATATATATATATATATATATATATATATATAATGATTAGAAGGTGTGTTCTTCTAATTTTTATTTCTATATATTATTAGCCCTATTTACTTTGTTAAATATTGAGCACGGTGATCTACAACGGTTAAAATCAGTTGTCATTTGTTTTCTGTTTGTGCTTTTCCACAAATGGGCAAAATATATATAATATGTACACACACACACACACACACATATATATATATATATATATATATATATATGTATATATATATATATATATATACTGACACCATATGTCCAATCCAAGACCCACTGCTGCTGCTAACATCACAGACTTCATCCCTGGCTGAACTTTCTCTCATACAACAAGAAAAGCGAAGCTCCTGATGGTGGACTGAGGTTCCACATCAAACATATAACTCTAAAAGTACACACACGCATAGAGCATACACTACTGAAGATGGGAATACCTCTTGAAACATGTATTGACCATTCATATATATATATATATATATATATATATATATATATAAAAATAAAAAATTGTGTCATCCACAGACAGCTGTTTCGATGTATTACATCTCTTCAGTTTTACTATAGACTTTCCATAATCCCATCCAGTACTGCGAAGCAGAATTGAAACCTTCACCTAAGACCCGTAGGCTGATATCCTACCTCTGGACTATGGAACAGGACAGGCTAAGTTTAAACAATGTATTTAAATTACACAGAAATCCCTCATCCAACAAAGCGCTCAATTCGTATAGAAGAGCATTGCATAAGCTTACAGTGGAAGAGTTACCTCATTTAAAGAGTGCTCAACCCTGAATAGAGGAGTATATATATATATATATATATATATATATATATATATATATATATATATATGTAACCACAACTTCAGGTCTTAGCAAACCAGCTGAGTTTCTGAGACCGACCTTGTGCGAGTCCCGCCACCCCATCTGGCAATAACTTTGCCAACCTCACACCTAAGATGATTTTGAGGTAAGAGAGGCACATCTCACCGGGTCAATTTATATTGTTCTGCCTACATTATAGGAGAACGTTGCTCATCTATTGTCCCTTGCAAAAGTTCTTTGTATTTAAAAGTTGCCCTCTAGGTCTGTCGTTGATGGGACATCTATTCATCTATAAATCAGTTCGAAACAAATAAAGAATAATCTTTTCAATGATTAATCACATCGAATGAACTGATCTTCATACATCTCTCTCCTGACTTACTGACACTTCTGCCTATCTCATTGAATAATTATTAAGTTTAAGGGATATATTTGCTTGCTTTTCCCAACTATATCACGGCGGCATTGTTTCTAATTGAGTTTTTGTAACAGAAATTATGTTTGGAGCTTTTTCGTTCGTATACTTCGGAAGCAAACGTCCATATATTCAAAGTACAGAAGCCTGAAAAGGAAAGGAAATAACTTGTATCTGCTGTTTTTTGCCGACTTCAAACTATATTCGTGATATTAGTATCAATTGCAATTTTTATTTTTTATTTTGTGAATCAAAACATATCAAACTGTTTCACTGTCTGTACTGTATATCTTTTCCTTGTCTGAGGCAATTGAATTTGGAATTAAAGCCTCAAAGAATATAGTTAAATCATTCTGATTTATAAATACAGAATAGTATCCTCCTTGTAACATTCAAAATTGATTCTGAAAGCCAATTTATCAACGACTTGAGATGACCTTGATGGTAATAGAGAGGATCCAGTTAATTAACTTATTACCCAATTACTTTATTAGTCCTTCAGTATATAAATGCCAGTTAATCCATTTTGGGATCGAAGGTTATGTTCTGCTAATTAATTGCTAGTTATTAATCAGTTCGGGATTTGTATCATTGCCATTAATTACTGCTTACTTCTGATAATTGGAAATTTAATTAATACTAACCGACAAAATCCAATTAAAAAAATTCCTTTCTATTCAACCAGAACGGGATTTTTGAAAAAAAGACGTAGGAAAGGCCTTACTTCGCAGTGGTCAGTTTATTATTGTTTGATGTAGTCCCTTCGATTAATTTTCAAAATGTAACCAGAAATTGACCATGTTTCCTATCTGTGAAGGTGAGATTTCTTCAATGTACTTGATCATAGGTCAATAGTGATTACTTGTTACAACTAATGAAAAATCATGGATATATTTGGATTTGTTTAAGATAAATGAATATATATGTGTGTATGTGTGTGTAAGTAAATGTTCACGTCTCATCAATTTAATTAGAAGTTTTATTAAAATGTGATAAACACATATGTGCGCGCAAAATGCCTTCCAATACTTACGCTGAGTGTTATTCGCTTGAAAACTCAACATCTTATTTTTTTGTGAGATTTTTGGAAAATGCAATGAATACTTATTCACTTTGTCATCTTTTCACCCAATCGAATATTTTAAACCAATGGTAGACTTTGTAAGGGGAATGGCACATTAAATTTTCATTGGTTGCATTGGGGTTCATAAAGTGCTCGAATTATTATTGAGCATCGCTTTCTGTTTATACTGAGAATATTGACAAGAGCAATAAATCATCAAACGTCCTAGGAATCCTAATCGTTCCGCTAACTTTTGATTCATTGCTTTTTCAATGTCATTAATCAACTGTGTCCTATTTTTTTTATTTTGAGGTTCTAAACGTGGATATTTTTTGTTATTCTATCAACTTTTTGCTGGTATTGTTGTTCAGAGCTTTTATCCACGATGACACTTTATATTTTTCAAACATTCACACCAATTTTTCCTCGGGTCTAACTGCTGCTTTATTAACCTAGAATTCAAACAATTTGAACGATTTGGAATCATCATTTTTTCTCGATAATTCTCTGATTTGTCACTTTTTGATCGACATATTTTTGTCAAACACCAATCAAAGTTTAAGGAAGAAAACTCCTGACTGTTAGTACATTCCATCACAAACACCTTTTTGATACTTTAATACGTTGCCATAATACTTTTCCGTACCGGTGTACTCATTTATAGATGACAACAGATTTATATTTTTGGCAACAGTGTCTAAATCTTGTGCAGTTTTGTCATAGATAATACCTGATGATATTTGTTATGTTTTGGTAATGTTTCGATAGAAATATTCTGTTATGTACAGTATTGAAGGAACTTAACTATCCTTAAAAATGTGGTAAGGGTGTATTCTTTGGCAGACAATACTATCTGAGCACTTTCTGGACTCCGATGCAACCAATGGAAATTTAATGTGCCCAACACCCTTACAAAATCTAATATGGTTCTGAATATTCGATTGGGTGAAAAGATGACATAGATATGACATTATATATATATATATATATATATATATATATATATATATATATATGTATTTGTATGGGCACATAGGCACGCCGTTATTAGACAATTCATCAATGAAATTATATCCATATACACGTATGCCCTTTTTTATGGAGTTTGGAAATCCAGTGTTCTGAGGGTGGAAGTGGGGGAATGATTGCCCTACCAGAACCAAAAGGGATACATAATCAACGGAAAACGCAATAACTACAGAATAATTGATGTCAGTTTATAACAGTTAAAGTCAAGCTTTATCAATCTGTTGTTTAACTAAAGGGTTATCTCCCATGCCAATGGCCGGAAAAAGGAGAATGCAAACATGGCTGCTTTCCTATGAACCTATTAATTATCCAGTTTCTGTCCCAGTGGAAAACATAACAATAGATTTGAGCTGAAAAGAAACCCTGGTGGCAACGATGGCACAACTTCATAGACGAAGGTGGTCAGCTCGTATATCAGAACTGGCCATCTGGATAACTGATGAGCTGGATAGGTTCCCATCGGATTATTTGTTGATGAATCTGAACGGCTCTTTTTTCCAGGAAATCTGATTATGGTGAACCAAACCCTCGCAAAACTTCTTGAAAACGATGATTTATAACCGGGCGTTGAAAGCATTGGGAAAAGTTTCTCCTTTTCCATTCTAAATCCCAAGATTTTCATTTCGAAAAATCCTACTTCCAAAGTTAAATCGGATGTGGTACGTGTCGAGAGTGTATTAAATACAATCTTTATCATTTCGTCTTGAATGATGTTAAACTTTCAGGGGCCATGCTGATTCTAATGAAAACCCTTGAAGCGTGCCTGAATTTGAAAGTATTTATAACCATGATCTTAGAAGAAGAATTGTGGGTCAGTATGGAGTTTATCCAATGAGGACTTTGGTTCAATGTGGTAATTTACTTTATACTTCGAATTGGTCAGGTTACTAGTTGTTGGCATGTCAAAAAAGTTTTAGAAACATTTTAAGGAATGGTTAGGAGGTATGGTTGGATATTTCATGTTTATGAATGAGTACTGACTTTGTCAACATGAGTAACAAAGAAGAAGAAGAAGCAGGAGAAGAAGAAGAAGAAGAAGAAGAAGAAGAAGAAGAAGAAGAAGAAGAAGAAGAAGAAGAAGAAGAAGAAGAAGAAAAATCAGAAAAAGAAGCAGAAAAATCAGAAGAAGCAGAAGAGGATGCAGAAGAAGAAAAAGCAGAAGAAAAAGAACAAGAACAAGAACAAGAACAAGAACAAGAACAAGAAGAAGAAGAAGCAGAAGCAGAAGAAGAAGAAGAAGCAGAAAAGGAAGCAGAAAAAAGAAGGCAGAAGAACAAGAAGAAATAGAAGAAGAAGAAGAATAAGAAGAACAAGAACAACACAACACAGTATATAGATAACGAAGTAGAGAGAGGAAGAGGGTTAGCTAAAGGGATAGAAATAAAAGAATTGAAAAACAGACAGTCGACATAGGGGTAACTCATTGGGTATATACCGTTTTTTTTTTCAGGACAAATGGTATTTTCTTGTTCTTGAAGGTTAGGCTTGCTCTGTCGACATCTTAATCCACAGCAGTTCTTCGCCTGATTTCTCATTCTTTTGAGGATTTCATGGAAATTCATTGTCCTATGTAGACGTAGTAGTCAACTTTCTTTATCTCAGCGTTTTTTTTAAATTTGATCGCAGTGTCTTTGTCCTCACAGATTGAAAGGAATAAAATAGAATTATCGGCCAGTAGAAATTATGCTGGTATAAGTGACAAAAAAAAAACAACACCGATACGAATCTCTTTAACCAATTTGCTATTGAATAGGATAGATTGATTTTCGATTTCAGAGGAAATATTGATGGATCAATCGGTATTTATAAGGCAACATCAGTAGACGTAAAGATAGAGTTGATTTTCCATCAAATATGTACAATAATGATCCAATTTATATAAGTTTGTGTGTCTATTACCACAGTATAGATGGAAAATGATAGCAAGATTTTCTGTCTACACAATGCTGTTTACATGCTCAAACTTGTAGAATAAAGAAATCCCGAGTCCAATTTGCAATAATGGTCTTATGAGCTGATCATGTTGCAAGAATGGCAAACAACCGCTTGACATAACTACTCACCTCATGGAGTCCCAAAGATCACACGCAAAACCTTGGCCGGTAGAATAAAACATGGTACGATGAACAAGACAACTTCAGATGGTATTGGTTCAGCGACGCCCAAGATATAAGGATCTGGCGAGCCATGGAGAATATCTATGTCCAAAAATGGACGGTAAAAGACTGATAATGATCTGGATCTGATTTCTCAAGGGATATCTCCATGTATGATAAATGCTAATTACAGAGCTGTATTATTTGATATCCATAATTTTTTTTGCAAATAATTATCATATAAAGTCTTTGATTACATAAATAAATAAGAAGGAAATCCTCAATTTTGAGCTAAACGGATATTGGACGCAGCTTTTTAAGGAAGCATAAATGGGTAGGAAACTGCTGCTTTGATATACGTCTTTACTTGATTGAAGCATCGTATATAAATCTATTTAATCATATTTTTACTCCTCTCATTAGTGATGCTTAATGAACATTGACATCAGGAATTAAACCCTGGGCCTTATTGTTTCCCCAACCACCACTTAGACTGTTGCAATCAAAACTCAGCTTCATTTCATTTCGTGAAAAACCAAAATTTGTTTGTTGAAAAAATTGAATCGATGTCAACAGGAAACTGATGTTATAATCAGTGTTAAAAAAGCAATGAGTGACATACATTCATCATTTTGAACTGGTTTTCATTCATTTTTAGCAAGTACTTGGTGTTGGCTGAGATATTGACTCAGAGTGCTTTCCAGTTATCTCTGTTTCTCCCTAGTTCCTTCGTCTTGATCCAAATAAACGTGGCAACAAGAGAGAGGAATGTCTGAATAATTGAGGAAAAATCTTGATTTTAATATAAACAACTTCTTATAATCTTCCTTCGAGTTCTCTGATAAACACAATCTATTCTTCTAAAATCCCAGAACTCAACAAACATTGGATCTACGAGAAAAATATCCATAAAAAAGACTATCCTGTTGGGATTGTGAAAGATAACGAAAGAGCTCGTTTGATTTTTTGCTTGGCTTTTAATATATATTTTATCCGAAGTCTTTCATGGTGTTTCTCTCCATTTTCTGCCACAAAAGGAAAAAAAACATTCATAAAAACAAGCAATTGATCAATAAACAATACAATATATTTCTCCTTTCCAGTTCTATTCTCAAGGTCTCCATTTTTTACTCCATTTTCCTTGAGATTTTTTCTTCACATTTATATATTCCATATGACTGGAATAGAGTCAGAGCCACGCAATATCATCCAAATCCCATTGGGTAAAGGAGAAGAGTTCGCAAATCCATGATGAAAACCAACGCAATGAGGAATCTCTCTAAGTCAAGAAAATTATCTTTGAGCAAAGTGACGACTTTGTTCGAAAAGTTGTTGAACGCGAAACAAACACCGGTCATAAGATGATGTCTTTCTTTCTAAAACTGCGGTGAATCATGGGAAAAAAATGTCGGCTGAATCTGTGAATCAGGGTAAAGCAATTCAAAATGTTAGAGAAAGTTTGTTCAAAGATTAGATCTAGAGAAAAAATGAAGTTAAAATGTTTAAAATCGAAAGAAGTAAAATGAAAAAAAAACTCAGACTCTTGAGAGTGCTGAAACGAGAAACTTAGAAGGCAAATACCAAAATTATCGTTTCCTAGAGAAACCTTTTATTAGTAATAAAGTTTCAGCACAGTATTTTATCATCGATCAATTGTTTAGCCCATAAGATATACTTTTATTTTCTTCCATAAAACTGTCATTAGGTTTCAGCGTAGTCTTCTACCAATAGACAATTGTTTTGCCCATGAGACTTAATTTGTTGCTAGATGCAAATTTTTTTAAACAAACAAGAGTTTTCATTATAACAGGAATACGAATTCATTTATGTTAGTTTTTTCTTCGTACGAATCTCTTGAGGCTCACAATGAACTTAAGTGACATTTTGTAAAAATTCCTAAGCTAATGAGAACTTGATTAAATTTTAGGGAGATTCTTTTTTTCAAATTGAGAGTTATCTTTTTCGATACATATGAAAACAATGTACAGAAGTATGGCCATTACCCATGGTTATCTGTTGTCCACACTATATTTCCAAAAGTTCTCATTTAATCTAAAATGATAATTTGAGAAAGAATGGGCGATAAGATTGAAGAAAACTGATTAAATTTTTGGGTGAATCTTGGAATTTGTTTTGACTGAAAGATATTTTTTTATGAAAAATATCTTTAATATTCACTTTGTTTCAGTGATTTGGCAAGGAAGGAGATTATGTTCAGAAATAAATATTTGCAGAACAAAATACTAGTGTGTTTCTCAATTGGTTATGCACTTATTGATCCACTCTCATATCTATATATTTATGAATCTCCCTCTCTCTCCCACCCCGTTCTCTTTCTCTTTATATATATATATATATATATGTGTGTGTGTGTGTGTGTGTGTGTGTGTGTGTGTGTGTGTGTGTGTGTAATGGAGTAAGAAGAGCGAACCCTTACTCCGTAATATTCTAAGCTCTACTCTAAATCAACTTAATGTTCAAAGTTGAATGTATCGAGCACTTTATGAAATAAGCCCATCGCATATCAGATTTTTTTTCACATCAGATTATATTGCATGCCTGATTTTTTATTATATATATATATATATATATATATATATATATATATATATATATATATATATATATATGTGTGTGTGTGTGTATGTGTGTGTGTGTGTATGTGTGTATAGCACTTTAGGATGTTGGGAACTCCACATCACAGAGCAGAAACAGATGGATACAATTTGCCTACATAACTCATTTTTAGGTCGAATTTCACGAAATAAATACAATTGTCCAACCAAGTTCGAAATCTGAAATAGTTTGTTGTTTCTCCTTCTTTCAATCTTATGTACTTTCAATTTATTAGAGCCCCAAAACCTCCAAAAGTTTCCAGGTTCGGAATAAGAAATATTTAATGATTTTTAAGAGGGGATTCAATGGACGTACGATGTGGCTATAATGATAAACTGCACTCTTACATTCTTTCCGCCGTAGGTAACACCGGATGCAAATTTCTCTTTTGCTTGTTACTAATGTCCGTTAAATAGTATTTTGAAAATGAATATCACCCTAACCTAGCTTAAGAACCATCTTCCTACGAGAAAGATTCGTAACCTTATCTCTAACCCAAATCCAAATGCATACGAAAAGTACCACGTTGACACAATTTGATTCCAATAGTCCGCTATGATACTTTGGTACTAACACCAAAGATGAGCACATGGATTCTCAGTCGGGAGAAAAAATCAATTTTCATGCTTTTGGGACTGGATACACAGGATTAGCCGGGGTTGTACGATCGAACCTACATTGTATTGTTTGGAAAAAATAGAATTTTGACAAGCATTTGCTATCGTGGTATTGCATTTGCGATTCTATGAGAAATCAAAACGGAAAATGAAAAAAAAATGATCAAGAAGCGTCAGGTGACATTTTGCTTGACTTGCCAAAATTCCAATCGTTATCGGTTGAAGGACTGTTTTTGTTTTGAACAACACAATTTTTCTGTGTGAATCAGATATTGTAGTTGCGTTCCAGGAGGAGGGTTCAATTTCTCTTCTTAAGCAGATCTGATATGCAAACAGCACACAGAGTAGAAGGGAAATATTCCAAAAATGAAAGGAACAGAGAAGCAAAAATTCTACAAAAATCGATACAGTATTTCGCGTGACAATATTCCAGGTGAACAGCAACGAGAAAAAAAAATGCGTTAAAGACAGAGAGAGAGAAAAATTTAGTTCTATTCAAGTTGAACGTCTTCTTTTCTCTATTTATTCTTGTTTATTTTAACTGTCAAATCAAATTCAAGCAACTCTGCCATATGTATCCAAAAAAGGACATAAAGGAATGTGAAACCAACTTCTTTAATTGTTTATCTTATTTCAAACTGCCCAGGCCAACTGTTATGACAGGAAGCCAGTTCAAAAAGTATTTCAAATAGAAGTAATGTATAAAAGATTATATATATATATATATGTATTAATTGTACACATAGTACAAATCAGGTTTGCAATATAACTTATTATAATATAATATAAAACAATGTCTGATATGTGATGAACTTATTTCATAGAGTGCTCGATGCATTCAACTTTAAACTTCAAGTGTCAAGTTGGTTTGGAGTAGAGCTTGAAATATAGAAGAAAGTAGATTCCCTACACTAACACGTTTATGTTTCTGCCCTCTTTGAGCTTCCTCAGAAGAATGATTATTAAAGAAACCCAAACAGTACTGAAACATAAACGTGTTTGCGAAGCAAATTTACTTTCTTCTATTATATATATATATATATATATATATATATATATTGTGTCATCCATTGACAGTTGTTTTGTTGTATTACAATATTACAATGGCTATAGACTTTCCATTATCCCGTCCAGTACCACAAGGCAGGATCGAAACCTCAACTTCAGACCCAGGAGGTTGGTATCCTCCCTCTACTCCACAGAACTGGACGGTTAGTAAGGTTGAATTTAAACGATATATTTATGCATATATTCCCCGACCACCAGAGTGCTCCATTCCATGTTGGAAAAGCATATATATATATATATATATATATATATACATATATATATATATATATACACACACACACACACGTGCGCAGTGTGTGTGTGTGTGTGTGTGTGTGTGTGTGAGGTTATTGGAATAAATGTCGAATTCTTCGGTTGAATATAATGGTAGAAAATCAACCGGTAAAAGTTTTTCTGTGTAATTATATTCTTTAAGATGATATTGGTTTGAATGCATTCTGAAATTAAAACCAACACAATTGATTTAATATTTACCAGGGTGAACATTCGATAGAAATGACACGAACAGTGAGTCATCTTATATTTACAGATCCCCTATCGTTAAAAACGTTTTGATGGTGACTTACGTAAGTAAGCCCTTCTTCAAAAAGTAAATATATGGTATGAAATGATATCAATATGATGCACATAAGAGCTTATATTAAACGACCAACCATACGTTTGACATAAGCTATATACTAAAAAAGTGGGTGTTGATCAATACTGCTAGGTACCATGTTAATATAACTGCTTTGTTTATGAAATCTCCGAAACGGTTTCATGGTAAATAACTGATGACTCCCACAAGGAAATATCTATACATTGTACAAGAATAACAAATTATACATAAAATAGGCCGGAAAACACTGAAAAAAAATGGATGAATTGCACTAAAAGATTCTGAGAAATAAGAAACTGAAGTGATTCAAGAAGAAGATTCCAATGGATAGAGTTTAAAGCAGTTAAGCTTTCTAGACTTCATATATATATATATATATATATATATATATATATATATGTGTGTGTGTGTGTGTGTGTGTTTGTGTGTGTGGGTATGTGTGTATGTTTGTATATATATTATGTAAAGGTGAATATGTAACTTTGCATCGAACCATGTCCCTCTGCAGAAGGTGGAAAAACAAACTGCTCGCAATTATTATTTTAGATTACTCCATTGTAGTTTTGTTGATGCATATCTTTTGAGCTGCATTTTACTTTGCTTTATCTTGCTGTCAAGACGTAAAAAGGTTTGTTTTTATTTGTTTCCGAAATATGTTTTATACATTGGAATAATTATTCAAGTTTGATATGGACCAGGGATTCAAACTAATAAAAATATTGATTTTTTTTCAGTTGAGACAAACAATATGAATTCAACTCTGGAACGTGTTGAATAAATGAAGCAAGGAAAGAGATTGTCACTTTTGGTCCGACTCTCTCTCTCTCTCCCTCTCTCCCTCTCTCCCTCTCTCTCTCTCACTCACTCTCAGTCTGTCTTTGTCTCTGTCTCTGTCTATCTCTCTCTCTCTCTTACAAAAACACTCTGTCCTCCTCTCCTTTCACCAGACACTCTCTTCCCCCTTCTTTCTCTTTTATCATGCATATACACACGTATACACTCCTTCTCTCTCTTTCTCTCTCTGTCATCCTTACTCTATCTATTGTGCACACACCTTTTTCTCTCACACCATCACCCCCCTCTATCTCTCTCCCTCTCTCTCTCTCTCTCTATCTCTCTCACTCACTCTCAGTCTGTCTTTGTCTCTGTCTCTGTCTATCTCTCTCTCTCTCTTACAAAAACACTCTCTCCTCCTCTCCTTTCACCAGACACTCTTTTCCCCCTTCTTTCTCTTATATCATGCACATACACACGTACACACTCCTTCTCTCTCTTTCTATCTCTGTCATCCTTACTCTATCTATTGTGCACACACCTTTTTCTCTCACACCATCACCCCCCTCTATCTCTCTCCCTCTCTCTCTCTCTCTCTCTATCTCTCTCTCTCTCACTCTCTGTCTGTCTCTGTCTCTGTCACTCTCTCTCTCTTACAAAAACACTCCCTCCTCCTCTCCTTTCACCAGACACTCTCTTCCCCCTCCCTCTCTTTTATCATGCACATACATACGTACACACTCCTTCATTCTCTTTCTCTCTCTGTCATCCTTACTCTATCTATTGTGCACACACCTTTTTCTCTCACACCATCACCCCCTCTATCTCTCTCCCTCTCTCTCTCTATCTCTCTCCCTCTCTTTCTCACTCTCTGTCTATCTCTGTCTCTGTCTCTCTCTTACGATAACACTCTCTCCTCCTCTCCTTTCACCAGACACTCTTTTCCCTCTTCTTTCTTTTTTATCATGCACATACACACGTACACACTCTTTCATTCTCTTTCTCTCTCTGTCATCCTTACTCTGTCTATTGTGCACACACCTCTTTCTCTCACACCATCACTCCCCCCCTCTCTCTCTCTGTGAGACATGCTATGTCTTTTCTGTATCTTTCTTGCAAACTCTTTTTCTCTGGACAAAAATATCTTTACGCAGTGTTATGGATGTGTAGGTTATAACTTGATCACCAAGACCAATATTTCATTTCATTTTGTCTCAGGAAAATAGTTGGGTGTCTGTATACCTAACTCTTTCGGTAGCAAGCTGGGTTGGCAGATCATAAATACTGAGTTGTAAGATTCATTGGCTTCCCCATAGTTATGGCCAAATAAATAAGTACTTAATGCTTTCGTTCTGAATATTCCAATCCCTCAACTACAGAGCTTGCTTTGCGTCTCCTATCTGACGTAGTGGCCGGTGTTCAAATCCTTGTAAAAAAGCCAAGATTTCAAACGCCGATAATCAAAGTCACCCACATTCTTCTGATGTACAAAGTACGTGCAACACAATCATCTGAATTTATTTTCGATTGGCGCTAAATTACTAAGTTGTTACACATAAAAATTCGTTGGTGTAAAAAAAGAAACATTTTTTGACAGAAAGGGTGATTCAAAATGTGGCTTCTTTGTAACGTGATAACCAAACAGGTGGGACGTTATGGTGTATGTATGAACATTCTCCAGTGAGGTTACTCAGTTGATAGCAAAATACCGTCAGAAAAACTTGTGTACTGTACGATTGGGACATTCACAATAACTGAGCCTACTCATTTCTCACACACTTACTTTTGGAACAATTTTAAAGATTTGACTGGTCTGACTGCTGGCTGTTGAAATAGTTGCAGCATACACTATCCTCATCCCATTCCATTATGTTGTGTGAGCTAAATTGTTTGTTTCTTTGGGAATTTATTTTTTTAAATAAACAGTCTCAATACAAGTGGTTAAAAAACGATTGCATACTTTTTCACCGTGTATATCATTATTAAGAATAAGTTTAAGAGAAAGGTCTCTAAGTTTGTCTCCTTTGACAGAACTTCCTGTGATTGATGCTCTCATGTTGGATTGGTGGCAGTGTCAGGGTGGCTTAAATCTGTCATTTACGTTGGTGATCCGAAAACGAGGGTGGATTTTTCTTTTCCTTTTTTTTTTTCTTTCTTTCTTTTTGACAATTTCTTTTTTCTTTCTTTCCGTCTTATATAGTTTTATATTTTTCTTTTGTCTTTGACAGCGATTGACGTTTTTATGTTTGGAAAGGGTTAATGTGTCGAGTCAGCTCAAACCTGGTGCGTAGTATGGATCACTGATTTTGAAGAACAAAGTCGGATTTCCGAGGTTGGTGACTGGAAAAGTCGATAGACTGGTGAGCAAGGAAAATAGTGTCTTACAAATTATTGCACACTGGTGACACTCCATATTTGTATCTTGTTCTTGCTGGCTATCCCCCTATTTTGCTATTTCTCTTTTTCAACATATATATATATATATATATATATATATATATATATATATATAAGCTCTTGCGGTAACTAAAGCTAAATTATTGACCATGAGCGCCCGAGGAAAGCTTGCTACAGTTTGTTACTATGACCCTAAAACAGCATTGAAGGACTCTGGGTCATCTTCAAAGTGCAGTGTATCGCTGAAGTGATACCTGACGAAAATATAAAACCTTCTACTCGGCTCAAACCTCCCAAGTTCTGATCAAAGGGTATAATTACATCAAAGTTGATCCGCAATTTGACACGGTCTAAACCAACTGCTGCGTTCAGCCTGCTGGTTGAAGTGAAATATCTCAAAGGAAAATGGGAGATTTTGTTCCTTCCCGCTATCCCTCTATTTTGCTATTTCTCTTCATTTATATATATATATATATATATATATATATATATATATGTGTGTGTGTGTGTGTGTGTGTATATATATATATATATATATATGTATATGTATATATATATATATGTGTGTGTATATGTGTATATATATATATATATGTATATGTATGTATGTATATATATATATATAAATATATATATATATATATGCATGTATATGTATATATATATATATATATATATATATATATATATATATATATATATATATATATATATATATATATATATTAGCTCTTGCGGTAACTAAAGCTAAAGTATTGACTATTAGCGCCCTAAGAGAGCTTGGTACAGTTTGTTACTATCACCGTAGAAAAGTAATGAAGAACTCTGGGTCATCTTCAAAGTGCAGTGTATCGTCGAAGTAATACCTGACGAAAACATAAAAACCTTTTACTCGGCTCAAACCTCCCAAGTTTTGATCAAAGAGTATAATTACATCAAAGTTGATCCACAATTTGACACGCTCTAAACCGACTGCCGTGTTCTTCAGGTTGAAGTGAGATATCTTAAAAGAAAATGGGGAAACTTAGCACGTAGGTATATGTGATAATAGTGATCATTACACCTTCTTTAGTCAGTGTTATCAAATCGATTCGTCCTGTTTCGTTGAAACAATTGTAATTCAAAGCTTAATTGGTAAATATTTTTAGGGTAAGGAGAGACCGTACCTTTGAAACTGTTACGTTTCAATTTTGTTATGTTCTGCAGAGTGATTCGTTTGCCAGAGAATCTGCAGGAATCTTTCTGGTGTTGTATACAATTTTGATATTGAAAGAGTTTTAAGGATAGTTTCATTTATTTTTGTTATTCTAGTAGTTAAAACAACGCCGTTTCGATACATTCTGCTGCAGTCTTCAGTCACCATCCGAATATTTCTCTTTTGCTCAACCAGATTAACAGACCCTTCTCTTTCCATACAGATAGTTTTTAAAAATGGTCGTAGAATCGATCGGCTAAATCATTCTGGGAACAACATTAAAAAAAAAGTATTTGTTCAATCGTCCTTTGGCTGTTTTTGTTATAACCCGTGGGTCAGATAGTTGTTTGCAATTGAAAATTTTTCCATCGATGAGGAGAGATAGTTGAATGTCTGCATCCACCAAATAAACAAAATTAGGGGGTCAAAGGTTTTGGCTAACTTTTATAATAATCTTGTTATATAAAATCCGATGGCACTTAGTATGATGCATTTCTATGACGCTGAAGTAAACAGAAAGAGATGATGGTTGTATTGCAGAGACAAAAAACAATTTGATTAAAATCTGTGTTTGCTGAAAGTACTGTTAAAACGAAGAATCGCATTCGCTTGAAGAGCCTCCGTTTAAGCAAGGTCAACGTTCATGATCGCACAAATTTAGCACCAGACCTGAAAAGAACGGTATATAATAAATGTATCCTCCTAATAGTCACTTATGGAGCTGAAACATGGAATTTAACCAAAGGATTGATCCTCAAACTGAGATTTAGTGCAAATGAGAGGACCATGGAGAGGTAATAATAAAGAAAAGTATATCAGAGAAAAGACATGGGTCTTGGATATCATTGAAAACATCTGAAAAACTCAAATGGCAATGGGCTGGACATGTTGCAAGAATGTCATACTACCGATGGACATCATGACTCACAACGTACATTCCCACGGATCATATGTGAAACTGTGACCAACAAAAAATTATAAGATGGCGTAACAAGCCAGGTAATTTGAAAAGTACTGGTTCTGCAATGCCCATGATAGTGAATTCTGGTAAATCTTGGAGGTCTATGTTCAATGGCAGACACTAAAAAAATAATGATGATGGTTAGGACTACTATCAATTGCTGTTTATGTGTCAATCCAGTTATACGTAAATTGCATTTTTCATCAATAAAAAAACCCCAAATGAATTATTGAAAAAGTATGAAAATATGAAAAGTCGTGGAAAATCAACATAGCAATAAAATTTAAATGACGTATGCAACTTTTATAGCAATAATTATATTTATGCCAAAACATATTTATACTTAAATAACCCCATGATTTTTTACGGTTCGTATGCCAGGTTTTTTTTTTGTATATTAAGAGAAAATTCTGACTGCTTGCGTCTACAAAATAAACAGAATTAGACGCACCAAAGTTTTTATTGCAAAAATAGTTTGAATCAACTTTATAAAAGAAGTTTGCTGATTATTGCTTTTCAAAGAGACAAATTGATTTGAACGTTTGGTTGTCTTCAATTAAGGAAAGCCAGACACATTTGTCTTTGATGAGTCTGTAGTCACTCAATTCAACTTAGGTATAACTTTTCGCTGTATTGCACAATTACTTAAAAAGTGTTTTATACATTTCCCATCATGTATTGCATTAGAAAACTTACACAGTCTTTAGATACAGAGACTTTTCTCTCAGCAAGCGACAATTGAATATATGTACATAAATACGATGAAAGCAAGAAATTTGGGCTATGTATGAACTTCAGTGAAAGAGATTACAAACATGTTGAAGACAAAGACACAACAATCCATATCGAAAACGCAGACATGAAAAAAGTAGACCACAACATCTGCCTTGGATAACAAATCTCTATGAAATACTCAAAAGAAGGACAAATCAAGATGAGAATCGCTCTAGGATGGGAAGCTTTCGGTAGAGCAAGCTCGACCTTTAAGAACGAGAAAATTCCATCAGTTTTAAAAAGAGTAGTCTACAATCAATGCATCCTCTCGAGAGTCACCCATGGAGCTGGACCATAGAACCTAGCCAAGAGATTGAACATCAAAATAAGACCCATCCAACATGCACATCAGAGTCATGCTCAGCATCACATAGAAAGATCACAAAAGTGCAGTATATTAGAGAAAACAAGAGTCAAGGATATCATGGATTCTATTAGAAAACTCAAATGGCTATGGGCTGGTCATATTGCAAGAATGTCAGACAACTGATGGACACCACGACTCACAATGTAGATCCCCAGACATCATATGCCATACTGTGACCGACAGAAAATAAGAAGTTGTCGTGACGAAATAGACAAGTGCAGAAAGTATTGGCTCTGCAACGGCAATGAGGGTAAGGGCAGGCGAATCCTGGGAGAGGACTATATCCATCAATGGATGCTAAAAGACTCATGATGATGATGAGGATGATGATCGTATGTACGTGTTTAAGCATTAACAAACATATTTATGTTGAATATGGTTGATATTCAAGGGATCAGTGAAATAATAGGCATATTCAAAACCCAAATCCGTTATTACAATTTTGACTATCTTCCATCTTCATCCTGAGTTTCAGTTGCTTTTTATCATAACTTTGACTCGGACTGTAACTCTACGATAACAATTCAACTATTATTATTATTATTATTATTATTATTATTATTATTATTATTATTATTATTATTATTATTATTATCAAAGTCACTGGGGGCAAGGCTGGAGGAGTTCGGGATAAAAGGAAGGATCGAGACTGTACAGGCCACAGCACTGCTACGAACCGCAAAGTAAAGAGAAAAGTACTAGAAATATATGGTCTACGACACTAAATGTTAGCCGTGGCCTATCAGAGGAAGGAAAATCAAAGCGGAGATGTGAACCACAGTTCTGGCGTGATAGGCAAAGGAGAGAAGAGATGTTGGCTGCAGACCTGTGAAGACCTACTGTCACTCAGCTTTCAGCAATGACCACCAGGCAACTGGTATGAAACTATAAACCACATTTCTGCTGTGGACTATGAGAGTGTGGAGAGGAGGGCTGGAGACTTGAATAGACTTGCTGCCACTCAACCTCCAGTGGTTACCACCAGGCAACTGGCGTGATATTGCAAGACAATAATAATAATAATAGTAATAATAATGATAATAATGATTAGAAGTACGACTCAGGATGTCAACAATGGCCTAACAGAGAAGAAATGAGGAGATTGAAAAAAAAACTATCACAATCGCTGGTAGTGGGAGGAGCCCCAGTGCTGCTGTGAGAGGTGAGTGAGAGATGAGGGTTAGGGCAAAAGACCTGAGAAGACTCACTGTTATTCAGCTTTCGGTGATAACCACCGGACAACCATAGTCGAAATGTAAACCAAAGAACTGCCGTGGACTGTGAGAGTGTAGAAAAGATGTAGTGGAAGAGATACATCAGAAGAGATTAGCCAAAGAGGCAAGACTGAAAAGATACAGACTAAGAACGGCCCAATACACACAAAACCGCACATTCCAAAACAATGAGAAAAAGTTTTACGAACATTTAAACAGAAAAAGAAAGCAGAACATAAAACCAGATGCCACAGAGGCCAAGAACTATTGGAATAGCATATGGGGGCACCCAAAAAGACACAACGTAACACCGCGATGGTTAGGAAACATGAGAAAAGAACTAGAAGATATAGACAATGGAGAACCAATATTATTGAATGAGACCACATTGAAACATGCTCTTACGAAAGTAGCTAACTGGAAAGCACCGGGTCCCGACGGGATTCATGGATATTGGTTCAAGAAATTCACCACTTTATACGGCAGACTCATCACCAACTCCAAAGTTGTCTAAACGAAGGCAAGGCACCAGAATGGATGACCAAAGGCAGAATCACCCTCATCCAAAAAGACCCTGAAAAGGGGAACATAGCAAGCAACTATAGACCAATCACGTGCTTACTACTTATGTGGAAAATCCTGACCGGGCAAATAGCAGAGAAAATATACATTTCAATGGAAAGAAGGGGACTATTACCAGAAGAACAGAAAGGGTGTTGGATAGGAACCAAAGGGGCAAACGATTTACTCTACATAGACCATTAGATCTTAAAAGAAGTGAGGAAAAGGGGGAAGAATATCGCAGTGGGATGGATAGATTACTAAAAAGCGTACGATATGTTTCCACATAGCTGGATACTCGAATGCCTTAGAATGTTCAAAATTTGCAAACCAGTGGTTAGATTCATTGGAAATTCGATGAAAAACTGGAAAGTAGACTTGACAGCCGCAGGGGACAAACTAGCAGAGGTAGGGATTAAAAAGGGAATCTTTCAAGGAGACTGGTTGTCCCCACTATTATTTGTTCTAACAATGATACCACTCAACAGAATCCTGAAGAACAGCAAAGGGTACCATTTCTCTAAAACAAAAGGAAAGGTCAACCACCTAATGTACATGGACGATATAAAATTGTTCGCAAAAAACAGGGGAGAGCTTGAGACTCTGTTCAACGAAGTAAAGAAATATAGTGAGGACATTGGAATGGAGTTTGGAATCGAAAAATGTGCAATCATGGTAATGCACAAAGGAAGGCTTACAATGACTGAAGGAATTGAACTCCCGGACAACAGCAAGATTAGGGCATTGACTGCGCAAGACCGATACAAGTACCTAGGCATCCTTGAATGTGACACGATAAAACGGGAAGAGATGAAGGAGAAAATAAAGAGAGAATACCTTAGAAGGATAAGGAAAATATTAGAGACCAAATTAAACAGTAGAAATCTAATAAAAGAAATGAACATCTGGGCTGTGTTGGTAGTTAGATATACGGGATCATTCCTAGGAAGGACAAAGGAAGAACTCCAATCAATGGATAGGCGAACAAAGAAACTTATGACCATGCATAAAGCATTACACCCTAGAGATGATACAGATAGACTATTCGTTAAGAGAAAAGAAGGTGGCAGGGGGCTCATCAGCATAGAAGACTGTGTCCAAAGAGCTGAAGCAGTCCTAGAAAGGTATGTGCAAGCGAATAGCGAAGAAATCATAAAGAGTGCAACTCGCCCAGAAGGAGTATAAGCATAGACACGATAGAGTAGCAACGATGATACACTGGGAACTAAGCAAACAAATGGGATTCAACCATGTGGAAAAGCGGTATCAGCACAAGCCAGAGGCAGTTTTGGAGAATGACAACCACAAACTACTCTGGAACTTTGACATCCAAACTGACCACCTCATCCAGGCAAGAAGACCGGACTTGGTAATAGTAAACAAAAAAAGAAGGCTTGCCAAATAGTAGATGTGGCTGTACCTGCAGACCATAGCGTAAAAAAGAAGGAGAGTGAAAAACAGGAAAGGTACCAGGACCTAGCAAGAGAATTAAGGAAGATGTGGAACATGAAAACCAGGGTAGTACCGGTCATAGTGGGCGCACTAGGAACTGTCCAAAAAACGCTGGGGGTGAGACTGGAGGAGATTGGGATTAGTGGAAGGATTGAGACCGTACAGACCACAGCACTACTGGGAACTGCACGGATACTGAGGAAGGTGCTAGAAATATAAGGACCGCAACGAATTGTAGCCCTGACATGATAGGTGAAAGAGAGAGGAGACGTTAGCTGAAGACCTGAGGAGACTTATTGTCACTCAGCCTTCAGCGATAACCACTGGGCAACCAGTGTGAAACTAAATCGCAGAATTACTGCGACCTATGAGTACTAGGAGAGGAGGACTGGAGACTTGAGGAGACTTGCTGTCACTCAGACTCCAGCGGTTACCACCAGGCAACTGGTGTGAGATTCCAAATAATGAGAATAATAACAAAATAATAATAATAATAATAATAATGATTATAATAAAAATAATAATAATAATAATGATGATAATAATCATAATAATAATGTTGTTACAATATTAAACACAAGACTTAAAATGTCATTATATTTCCGTTTGTATTAAAAACGATGTGTGTTTGTTTTTTTCCTTTAAAAGATTCCAGTTAACGGACAACAAAAACACTTGGCTCCAGACATGTTCCTATCTGATTCGACCAAAATCTTGCAGAAACTGAAATAACTAACAAACAAGCAAACAAAAATAACAAAGATCAGGATAGTCTAAAACATTCCTTGAATATCAACAGCAATATATCTCCAAATCTCCAGACAAAAATAATAGAAATGCAGATCGCCTAAAACTTTCTTGGAATATCGATTACTATCTCATGGTCTCACACAAAAGCAATGCTGATGATATGAAGAGTCTGAAACATTCATTGAATATTGATTTTTAAAAAATTGTGTCAAAGTTTCAGACTTGAGCGACAAAGGTGACTATGATGACAATGAAAGACTTCAACCTTGGCTGATTTTTTTTGACCCATCAAAAAGCCAACAAAAATTGAAGAGGAGATTGGTGTTGTCAAGTAACTCCTTTTGCCCTACAATCTTCGTGAAAAAATTTGCACGGAGACAATCTAAAGACCAAAAAGTTTCAATCACTTCAGACATTATTTCCTTCTATTAATACAATGTACTTTTGTTATACGGTAGTCGAGGTGATGAATGATACAGTAAAGAGTTCTTTTAATACGCACGCACAAACACGTATAAATAAAGAAATAGATAAATTGGTTGGCTACTGATGGAAACTGCATTTACTTTACCAGACAAATATTCATTTTTCAACATAATCTCCTTCTTTGTCAATGCATTTAGCTTTATGCTTCTCAAACGATCACAAGGATAGACAAATTATATGGTAAAACTTGGGGATCATAATAAATCGATATATGTATATATATATATATATATATATATATATATATATATATATATATAGTTTATAAGTTATTTTTCAATTAAACAATAGAGGGAAAACAATAGAAAATAGAGTTTATCCGTTGTTGATGATACTTAATTACAGAGCTCAAAATTTATCGAAGTAAATAGAGCGATTGATAATAAACAAAAATGAATTACTAGGGTATACACCCGGTGAATGTCAATATTTTGTGCCTAATGGATTCTCGATGAAGAGTACATTAGGGACGAAATGTTGATATCCATATGTTGAAAATCAAAAAGCTCTGAGGTATATTCTGTTTGTAGTTGAGAACGCTGTAATTTTCAAATGTTTTTTATCGGTTGCATGATAGTATTGTCTAAACTGCTTTCAACAGATACGTTGGTTTGGCTGAGATATGTATTTATCCCTCTAACATTTTTATAGTAATTCAAGTATATGTTATGATGCACAATGTTACAAATGTTACGTAAACCAACAAAACAATTACTCTGATTTTCAAGCCCTGTGTCTATTACTTTTATTTTAAGTATTTCTACTCGCTACTTGAGTAAAAGTACTTTGAGACATGCTAATAAATTTAGGTGGAAAAAATAGTGTAATTTTCAAAGCTGGTTTACGTTACATTTTTCCACTGTGTATTTATCGAACGTTGTATATAGATCTATTCACGCACGGTGGATCAGCCTGACATATAGTTATTAGCTGGATTTCGATTTCTGGAATCGTTTCCATGAAGCTTTGTGGTCAAAAGAACTCTGATGGGAATATTCTCTGGATGAATAGCCAAATTTAAAAAATGATATCTTACCTCAAAGCTTTTTACAATTCTGATATTACAGGGTTCAATTTTTCAGTTTTTTTTTTGTCAGAGATAATGGTTTCCAATCGATTCCTCATTAATTACTGGCAATGACTATTTCTTAGATATAACACAGAGAATTCTTAAATGTAAATCTTAGATATAACACTGATAGGTTCCAGTAGGTTTCAGGGGATACTTCAGCCTATTCTTCCTGAGAAATTAATTTCCGATTAACCGGATTCCTTTGATTTCTCTTGTGGTCTGAAACGTTCAGTTATCACTCTAAATGCTTTACGGAAATCAAACTGTGACTCTCATTCTATTGCCGATCTGGCCAGTCTCATGATTTGAATCCAATTCAGAACTTATTGCAAGAAATAAAAGTTAGACTGAAAAAAAGGGTCCCAAAAACTTGCTGATGTTTAAACGAATGCGTCAAAGTATTGATCTTTGCATAACTTTGAAGAATCTAATCCTGAGAGAATCATAGCCTCAATTGCATGTAAAAACTATGAAACCAAACATTGAATTATTTTTCGGAATATATCAGATAGTTGCTGGAATTCTTGCATCTGATTTCTAAGTTCAAATTTGTTTCAATATTTTGTTTCGATATTTCATTGTATTTATTGCATTGATAATAATCTTTGATCCAAATTCTGTCAATTTCGAGGCTGTGTGCTCAAATAACCTTTGGCAATGAATTGAGTACTTTTGTCACGCTGTGTACTCTCCCAAATCCCAAATAAGCGATTTGTTTATTGAAACAAAACAGAGAGAAAAAAAGAAAGGATACGAGTTATCAGAATCTGCAAACTCCTATCCCACCACAACGATCAAATAGAACCAAAATAAAAAAAAAAAAGACGCCTGCTTTCATCTTTATCTGGACGCTTCCTTTGCGTTTTGGGATCCAAGATGTAAATTTTATCCATGGTCGATCATAACATCTTTTATTTTTGTTTCGTTTTTATTCTCTTTCATTTCGTTCGTTCGTTTATTCTTTGATTTCCCTAATTCATTCCGTGCGAAAAAAACAAGAAAAAATGTTATCAACCCTCCATAGAAATTGCTTTCCGCTTCTTCCATTTTTTGTAACTTCCAAAACTGGAGAGTGCATTTATATTTCACGTTTTTTTCTAAGAGATTCGATTGAATAAAAATATTTCTATATTCAATGTTTACTTTTTCTTCCTTGGTTTTCTTTCCTTTACGCACTTAATTATTTCTCACATCTTTTCCTACCCCGCTTTTTTCTTTCATGTTCAAGTTGGTTTCATCTATCTATCCATCTATTTTGAGCTGCGCCTAATGTCCGATACATGGGCAGTCAAATCTAATTTCCTGATAAAGACATGAACTATTTTTTTGTACATTGGTGTTAGGTCCCGCAAAGGATTTGTTCTGGAGGATTCTGTGTTTTATTTAGAACCTCAAAGAAATCCCAATGTATCTGATCGCAAACACTTACTGCTGAGGCGGATCCTTGGACTTTTGTTGCCAAGAATCCTTTTTTAGTTTTCATATATGGACAGGTGATGAAAAATGAAAATAAAGTAAAAAACATTTTTGGGTATTGGCAATCATTCTCTCTGATTATAGTTGGGAAGGAAGGTACTATATTCGTTTGCACTTTCCTCTGCCTTCCTATCTCATCTTATCGATATCTATGAATCTATCTATACATCGATCCGTCCATATTTGCATTTATATATATATATATATCTACAAGTGGTAAAATCTACCACTCTCAAAGATCTGACTATCTGTCAGTCTCCCCTCCTGTTTCTCAACCTGTCTTTCTATCTGTTTATACCAATGCATACACATTCCTTCAAATATGATTCAAAGAAACAACATTTATATATATATATATATATATATATATATATATATATATGTATATATATATATATATATGTATATATATATATACATATATATACATATACATATATATATATATATATATATATATATATATATATATATATATATATATATATATGATAATTGAGTCATCCTCAGACCGCTGTTTTATCTTATTAAAACTTTCCAGTATGGCTAAAAACTATCCATTATCCCATCCAGTACCACAAGGCTAGATCAAAACTTTAGTTTCAGACCTGGAGGCTGGTATCCTCCCTCTACTCCACGGAACTGGACGGTCAGTGCAGTTGAATTTAAGCGATGTATTCATTTATCGTATATATTCCTCATCTACCAGAGTGCTCCATTCCATATATATATATATATATATATATATATATATATATATATATATATATATATATATATGGGAGTGCAAAGAAATGATGTCACTCAGTATTTTTTAAGACCAGCAAAATGCAAAAATCGAATTTATATCAAACAGAGTTTTCTGGTTCCGATAATGAATATCTGGTATAGACTGGACTGGAGAATAAGTTCCAGGGGATGATCGAACCCACAACCCTCTATACCATGGAGTATACTCACTCAACACCCGACTGTTCTCACCACTAAACTACTTTAATTTTTTTTAAGTGTTCGTTCAAATGAGGCCCTTATACGTATTCCCTATCCACGATCTCCTTTGTGCCACGTTCGTTATCAGCTGTTATTTCAGTTCAATCTAATTTATCTGTATATATTTCGGAAGATGAAGTGTTATAAATCATTTTTATTAATTTTGGTACGTAGTATTCAGTTGCAACAAAAAAAAACGACGATAATTTAGATTGAGTGTTGATTATTTGGCATAGAAGTTTGGCCCCATGGTCATACAAATTTGATCTTGAAGACGGAAAACATCTGATAAACCGGTAGCCAAGGCATCAGAGCAACCCATGACCGTCCTTTTTTTAGTATGATATGGAGTTGCTACACCTTGAAACCTTGACATAAGGTGGTGTTACTTGTAGCCGATGCATCTTCGGAACTCCCGGTACAATCGGACTTCGCAAAACTGGGCATAATGAGAGATCTCCCACACATCCTCAATTCTGACCGCTTTTCTCACTTTCATTTCTGGGTGTTGTCCCTGTCTCTGTCTCGCTGAGTGTGAAGTATTTCCAAGGCAATGGTCCGTTTGGATGGTCGAGAAAAACAGCAAATAAATAAAGCGGTTTCTCGATTCTTTGATCGGCCGCATCGTTACGACCATTTAATGTTCAAAGATCAAAGACTGGAAGCCGAGGCAGATCTAAACACTTTCAACTCTTTGTTTTTACTAAAGTGAAAGGAAATCTTGGTTTTGCTTAGTTTATTCACTTGGCTCTTCTTATCAACGATTCATTTTTATTTCTTTTCTCTTTGCAGAACAAAATTGATAATTTTGGTTTACTGTTTCTAATCTACGATGCCTTTTGAGATGAATCTATTAACAGCATTCCTATGGACACGTATATAACATGTAAGAAATCCAACGTTTTTTTCTTTTTCATGATCATCTCTCCCCTTGCAAATAAATTGTGCCAAACTTGAATTGTGCAAGAGACCGTACATGTATCCTTAACCCTAACTACTTTATCTCTCTTTATTTTCTTAGTTTTGTCATTGTAATCTCAACCGAGTTTAACGTGTTGCCCAGGCGATGATCTGTGTTCACTGGTGTGAAAACGACGATTGAATAAACAACGTTCTATAATTCTCTGACCAGCTGTGGTGTTATACCAAATTGATGTCCAAAGACCGAAAACAGAAACCCGAGACAGATTTCAACAGATTTGTTTATACTAAAGTGTGTGGAACAATCTTGGCTCCTACTGGGTTGGTCCATGTCGACTCGACAGTTTATGTTCGTTTCTTTGCCAAAACTGAAGTGGTTCTTTTTGAATTCTTATAAGATCTTTTTATTATTTTATAAATTAGATTGAACTGAAATAACAGTTGATAACAAATATGGCGCAAAGATCTTTTTATTTCTGTTTTCTACTTTTTCTTTCGCAGCTCCTCTCACCGTTTCTTCCTTTCGTTAATTTTTTTCTTTAATTTTTCATTCACTCACCTCTGCCTATAAAATTGGAAGATGCATGTTTCCACTCGTGTCTGTATGTCTGTCCATCTGTCCACACAATATCTCCAAAAGTTTTCAATCAATTGCATTTGAATTCTACTGCAAGATGGGTCTTGGAATAATGAAGAATTGTTAACATTTCTATTTTTCTATTTCTCTTCCTTTATCTATAAGTATTTTCACATGATTTTTACACATCGTCTCTGATACATCAATATTTTGAGGGGGGGTGGGCCATGGATTACTGAAGCATCAATTGAGCGAACCAACGAAAAGTATTTCAGATTGGGAGATATTTCCTAGAGATCAAGTCAACAGTCTAAAATTGTGGAGAACCTTACACAATTACTCCCCCACATCGTAGAAATATCATCATCATCATTATCAGTCCGTCATTAGACAGACCTTCCCCAGGATTTGCCACAGTTCTATCTTCCCTGAATCTGTCCGGTTCATCTGTCCATCTTGTGTTTTGGCGGCCTCAGTTTCTTATGTGATCTCTGGGGATCCACGTTGTGAGATGTGATGTCCAAAAATGTATAAACTGATTTCTATTCACATTTCAGTTAGTAAATGACGTTGGTAGAGTTATGCCCTCACTAGGTTCCCGTAAGTCTTTTTTTGAAAATAATTAAATGACTATTGAATAATTGCAACTGAGTTTTCGACAGAGAGGATAACAGAGTTCAGAGATTGAATATGGAGAGCTTCCGCTTCAAACTCATGGAAGTTTCAAGTGGTTTCATGATAAGCTTGCATTAGCAGATTTATTTTTTGAAAACGCAGAAAACTATAAAGCCCTCAAAGAGCGTATACCTTTGCCAACGTACTTGTCAGGAGGCATTCGTGCATGGATCCGCCTCAAATCTTGAACGTTTCTTCAGTTGCCCACCCTCGACGAAATGTCACAGACATTCATTGAGAACGTTTGGAGATATTTTGTGGATAGATATGAGATATTTGATACATTATGTTGTTTGAGGTATGAAGCTACAACGTGGGAGAGATGATACAGTATGGATTCGACTTGCACAATAAAGAGATAGGTTTATCGTGACCGAACGAATCCATAAAGTGTGGTCGATTGGAACCTCTACAAACCTAAGATAGCCAGTCACGGCCGCTTGATTTAAAAGACATTAGGAGGAAGAAAGTGATAATGAACGGGAGAGAAGAAGGAAAAGTACATAAAGATTTGAACGGAGGAAGTTAGAAAGATCGGCAGGAAGTTTAGTGACGTGAGGAAGAGAAGCCAGCGGGGGGGGGGGTTAAAAGAAGAGAGGTAAGATTGAGAGAAGAGGGTAAGAGTATTTATTGGAGAGAAATAGTGATAGAAAGAGGACATATGTCTATGACTTAACGGTCTAAAATACTTAATTTTATATATATATATATATATATATATATATATGTGTGTGTGTGTGTGTGTGTGTGTGTGAGTGTGTGTATATATATATATATATATAATACAAATCAGCAATACGATATAATATAATGTCCGATGAGTGATGGTATTATTTCATAAAGTGCTCGATACATTCAGCATGAACATTAAGTCGAGTAGAGCTTATAATATGAAGTGAAGGATTTGATACGCAAACACGTTTAAGTTTCTGCCCTGTTCGAGCTCCTCAAGGCAAAAAGCATTTAGACTGGAGAAACCAAAACAAAGCAGAAATGTAAATGTGTTTGTGTAGTGGATCTTTCATTCCATCATTATATTTATATATATATATATATATATATATATATATATATATATATATATATATATATATATATATATATATACGTACATGCATACATGGGCTCGATAAATATCTGATTTGTTTCAAAGAGTTTATTCCAATATACTCATACTCTTCTGAAGGTTTCGCTAAATTGTTTTTACTGAATGGATTGCTTTTGCTTTGCTGCAGAGAGATTTCTTAGCAATCTTCCTCTTTCAGTCTGTTATTGGTAAATATTGTAATATCGGTTTTTTGATAAATCAAACATCTCCATAAGTCACTTTGCCAGTCCCTTGTAAAGTGACGTCATCTATTCCTTTTTTTAATAAATTTGATAGAATCATCTGCGGATAGATATGAAATTACCTCAACATCCACAAGCATGCAATTATTGACTAAAAGGCTGTACTTTTTTTTAATATAGATTCTAGTTTCATTTCTAGGGGTTTCTTTATCCGTGCTCTCAAAAATAAACGTAACTACACAAAAAGGAACGGTGGATATTTTATTCCCATCACGAAAATTGATTTATAAAAGAATAAATCTTTTATCAAAGAATAAATCTTTTATAAAAGAATAAATTCAACTGAAGAGAGACAAATTGTCTTATAAAGACGTTGTATATGTAAAAAAATTCTATGCATATTGATCTAACCGTAGAATCACGTACGAGCTTTGGAAAATCGAAATCTGCTCGGAGAAGCGTTAAGTAAAACAAAACTCGAAATCAATATGGCGTCACTAAATGACATTGAGTTCGTCATTCTCTTTAGTTTTTCTCTCAAGAGTCAGGAAGTTTGGGATTCTGGTGAGTAAACAAAGACGGATTAGTTACCCTAGGTAAATCGACTGTCAAAGGAAGAGGGCAAGGCCTCTTGACGTCTTCGACCTCCTTCGGCAGTAACGTCAGTCGATTCCTCGAACAGTTGACAGCGAGTCGGATTTTAAGCTCCATTGGGATGGTCCATTTTTTGTTTTCTTTGATTTTTAATGAAACATCAGATTCTCTCAAAGCTGAAAGGAAAAATCATAGACTTTTTTTTCTTCCGCTTTTGATCCGTGTCAATTTGGATGGGGGAAAGGAAATGTCTGATCGGCAGACATCAACTCTTACCAATTTTTATCCTTTCGCGTAAAAATAAGTGTGATCTGAAAGTTACAAAGCGATATAACAAATATAAAATCGACGTTAAAAAGTTTTTTATACACGGTTAAACATGTCTAGAGTGGCCTGTTAAAGGCCCAGCTGCTCTTACCTGCTGCTCTACGGCTTGGTAGAACATCAAATCTAACCCTGAAACCTGATCTCCAATCCTGATCTCTCTGATCAGATGTGGATCTGTTTCTTGACTGGTAGTATCAGTAAAACGTTTATCTTTTTTCTTTCACTTTATTTGATTAAGCCTTGTATACCGTCTTTTTTCATTTTTGACTATTATTTTCCTTTATCTCAATTTTTAGTTGTTTTCTCTTCGTGGAAACTTGACTCAGGTGTTGATCTGCGGCTGTGAATAACCATCATCGATCGGAAGTTAAGTCATACAGTTCAGACAGTAAAAGCTGCTGGGTGTTTACCAAGTCGCCTTTGGCATCGGAGACGTGAATTCATATCTCACCGAAAACTAATTGTTTATTTCCGTTTCAAGTAGTTTCCTCCTAATTAAGATGAAGGAAAACATTTTTAAAAAGATGATAATACCGGTCTAAAATACCTCATCTAATAAGAATAAAAAGTAAAAAAATTTCAAAAAAGAGGCGTAATAGTTTCTCCAAGTAAACAGATTGTCGAACGAGGAGGTCAAGTTAATTGTTTGGAATATATAAGACTGAGCATTACGTAGACAATTTGCAGGGGGGGTAACTGAGATTGCCCATTTTGAATGACTAAAAGTGGATAGTTTTTCACCGATGATCAGATAATGTTATTTTCGATCTAAAAATACCGCTTAGTTCAACTAGAATACGGCATGTGGTTAATAGATAGGGTTAAGGTTCGTAGTTAAGTTGAAGAGGTTAGGGTTAGTAGGTTTGTCTAGGGTTAGGAATAGTAGATAGTTTGGAGGTTAGCAGGTGGGTTAGGATTAGTTGGTAAGTTTGGTATTGGATTTAGTGAGTAGATCTCAAAATCAATCTAGGTCGTTAACCCCTACTGTAACACTAATACTGAATTATATACTTTCCTGTCAAATTTTAAGAAATACAGTTTCATGTTTTCATAGTTTCCTGCTTTCATTTTTTTCTGTAAAATTTCTAAAAAAATCTAGCAATGTTTAACCTCCCAAAAATGGCCAAATTCAAAACGGTGGTACATGATAAGCCGACGTAATGTTTAATCTCACCTATTTCTTCAATTATTAATTTAATTATTGCAATTAGAAAAAAAAAACTTGCAAAAACCCTTTAAAATATTTCTCTACAAACCTTTTGTTTTAAACTCATCAAGATCCACTAAGTAGATGTGTCAAATTTGTTTGGGCATGTTATTGAGTGACAGACGAACAAATACATACCTCGTACTCATATATTTAAGATATTGGTGAAACCATATATCTATATATATATATATATATATATGTGTGTGTGTGTGTGTGTGTGTGTGTGTGTGTGTGTGTGCTGATAGGCTTTGCCAAAGGAAAGTAACTGGTCGTTATTTTCTATTTCCCCTCCAGATCCCATGATAAGCGCCATAACTGACGCCATTTTAGCTGCCCCTTAAATCTTCTGTCTGAAGAAAAAAGATCTAACTTTTCGATGGAGGAAGTTGAGGTAATGTTTGAGTAATCTGACCAACCAAAGTAAAGACAATTACGCTTTAAATCTTTGTAATTGCTAATAAAATATGACTGTGTTCTGTTGTCAAGGCAATTTTTCTATCCATGCTACGATCTCCCAATAGAAATTTTTGTTCGCACAGTCAATTTTAATATGACCCACACAAATATCATATTGAAACTAAAACATCAAGTTCTTTAGACGATTAGGAAATCATATTTTCTTTTTGATTTTGATTTGTTTTTTCTACTGGCTTGAAGTCTGTGCAAATTTTCCTCATTAGGATCTATGACAACTTAAACGTCCTGATCAAATTATGACTAGCCCACATTTCAGGAGTACTTTCATCGAAACTACGTTATTTCTATGTTATTACCGGGAATTGGTGCAAGATGGAGGTTCCAGGTGGGAAAACAAATGAGGATAAAACAACAAATAAATACCTGGGGAAAAAACAACAAATTCAAAACACTAAACATAAGGAAGTAATATGATCCAACATTTTTTATTCATCTTTCACTTTTGGTTTTTAGTACAAAAGATTGCTAAAGAAGAAAAGAATTAACCACAAAATATGTGTATAAAAATGTCATTCTTTCTGGTTTTAAATGGATTTCTATGATGAGATAATTAACAAAACATTTACATTATACATACATTATCCTTTTCCTGATTGAATTAATTCCTGACCACTGATAATACTTTCACTCATTCAGTATATATCTTTAGTTTGTTTGGGCTTTTACTAAATAAGTAACTTTTCGTCAGGGCACAGCAGTTTAAAAATCCAATTTCTTAACCCTTTACGGAGGGTTCATTCACTGTGAGCGCTAAAAAAAAACAGAAAGAAAGATTGTATGCCTATTTACATAGTACGAATCAGAGTGATTGATAGAATTGTTTGATAAATACCATTTTTGATATCTCAGTTTTTATAGACAAGCTTACATCTTTTTTTACATGGGTGACCAAACGGTCAAAGACTTCGTGTATATGAGCTTTTGGGGTAGGTTGATAGTTAAATTATATAGTCCAGGGGTCTTTCCTTTTTTTGTTTGTTTGATGGCTTACTTCATCTCACACGAAATGAATTCTGGGAAATCTTCAGACTGGTCACTATTGTATATCTTGTTTCCTCTTCTGTGTTTTGGGGAATAAGTTGTTCATCTCCTACACTGGTTGCCAATGCATTAATTCGAAGTAAACACAAACTGCCTTAGCCAGATTTTGAACTCTGGTCGCCCATTCCCTTTATCCGATGTCCTGTGAGGGATCATCTATCATCCAGGCTCCAAAGCTGAACTTTACTCAGGCTGCTCTCCACATTATAGACACAATAATCTGACTGCAATTCAAAGTCTCAAAAGCTTGACTTCCGAATAGTTTTAGTTTGGAGCCTAATTTAGAAAAATAGTATTTTTATTGCATTTCAGATACGAAAACGATTTTTGCAAAGTTATTGTAATACAAAATAAGTCAAAGACGATACCGTGCTGGCGCTTGGGAGTGACTCGATGGGTGTTCTTTAAATTTGGTTCCACCCTTTCGAATCGGGAAGGGCGTAACTTCACCTCTCCTCTATTATCACACAGTTTAAGATGTACACAGATACTGGTGAGTGCGCCGAGAAATCTGCGCTGATGAAGAGTTTTTGACACTAATCGCTCATACCGAGAATCGAATCTGGGTCCCCTTGTGTGTGAGCGGATGTGCTATCCATTATTTTATCTGAGCGGCCATCATCATCTGAGAGTATAGGGATATCATCCAAAATTTGCACATGTACAATAAAACTATTCTTTTTCTTTTGGTCTCACTCTTTTCAATGGCCCCCGGGCTTAAACCTTCAGCCTGAGGATTAATACGCCACTGTCTCTGGAAATAAATCACTCTGATAAATTAGATTTCCATTTCGAAATCCGAGTCCCTCACTAACGATGATTGATTCATCCATGTTGATCTTCATTCGAATCGAGCATCTGAGCCGTTAATCCCCAACCTCATCAATTTCTCCTTTCTATGTATTCTTCTTCCTGGTAAATCCCTGGTTATAATGATGAAGCAGCGCAGTTATGCGTCTTCTACTTCCACCTGAAAAAGTAGTACCCATAAGTAGTAACTTGATCTTCTGAGAGGACGTGCTCTTGAGAATTTAGAGATTCATTAACGACCATGACAGATGAACGAAATAAAAAAAAGCAGAGAAATCGGTCAACATATGGACTTCAACAGGGCAAACGTCATGTGCAATAATCACGTTGGAAATGAAAACAAAAGGATTCAAATCTAAGACGGAAATCTGGAAAAAGTAGAAAACTACATCTACCTAGGAAAACTACATCTACCTAGGAAAAGGAATCTCCATGAAATTTTCATAAAAACAGCGAACAATCACTCTAGGGTGGCAAACCCTCAAGAAGATCAAGCTAAACCTTTAAAAAGAAGACGATCCTTAAAAAAGGGTATACAACAATGTATCCTCCCGATAGTCACATACGAAGCTGAAACATGGAACCTAACCAAGTGACAGACCCACAAAGAGCACATGAAAGAATCATGCTCAACCTCAAATGGAGTGATCTGAAGACAGCACATTATATCTGGGATAAAACAGGAGTCAGAGATATCATAGAATCTATTAGAAAACTCAAACGGCAATGGGCAGGTCATGTTGCAAGAAAGGCAGACAACCAATGGACATCACGACTCACAACATGGATCCCTAAATATCACATGCGCAACTGGCCGGCAGAATACTAGATCGAGAGACAAACTAGACAAATTCAGAAAGTATTGGCTCTGCAACGCCCACGATAGATAGGTAAGGCGGATCCTGGCGAAGATCCATGTCTAATGACTGACGGTAAAAGAATGATGATGATGATCAGTTATCCTTTATCACATCTGATTTCTTATGCCTTGTAGTATAAGTACAGTAGACGTTCATAATGAGTTTTAATCGGGACCTGTGGAGTGTGCTATGAGTGACGATGCCAAATCACAGAAGAACCATCGAATCATGTTTTAAATTATCATGTAAACCAATCCAAATTAGATGATAAAGGCACAGAAACATTAAATATAATCCCAGTTTCTTCATTAAACGCTCATGTGTTTCTTTCCTCTCATAAGATCTCCAAACAGTTCAACATTTTCACTTACAAGAGACAAGCACTTTGTCAAAACGTTATCCAATCCCAAACTCCTTCTGCTCTCTCAACGTTTTTTCTAACTTGCTTTCTCGTTTTTTAGCTACTATTAACTAAAGAATATAGCAGCTCTTCTATCCAATATCATATACCTTTGAAGAGTCAATGTTTCTATACTCACACAAGCTTTCCGTCGATGCACCACTATCCAGGTTCTTCCAGAAGCTTGACCTTATCTTCAATCGATAACACGTGATGTTTTGTTTCAAAGTACAGGATGCACTCCTTTTGTTCGCTGGAGCCATCATCATCATCATCATCAGTCTTTTAGCGGCCGTCGTTGGATTTGCCACACTTCTCTATCATGGGCGTCACGGAGCCAGTACTCCCTGAACTTGTCTAGCTCGTCTCTCCATCTAACATTTTGCCGGCCTCGGTTGCGCATGTGGTCTCGGGGAATCCATGTTGCGAGTCGTGATGTCCATCGATTGTCTGCCATTCTTGCAACATGGCCAGCCCATCGCCATTTGAGATTTTTAATGGATTCTATGATGTCTCTAACTCTTGTCTTCTCTCGGATGTACTGCACTGTCTTGTGGTCTCTCCATGTGAGGCCCAGCATTATTCTTTCATGTGTACGTTGCATGGTTCTCAGCTTACGAGTCTGTCTCTTGGTTAAGTTCCATGTTTCAGCTCCATAAGTGACTATTGGGAGAATGCATTGGTTATACACCCTTCTCTTTAGGGTTAATGGGATCTTATTATTTTTGAAGGTTGAGCTAGCTCTGCCAAAGGCTTGCCATCCTAGTGTGATTCTTCGCTTGATTTCTTCTTCTTTTGAGATTCGTTGTCCTAGGTAGGTGTAGTGGTCTACTTTCTCGAGTTCTGTGTCCTCGATTTTGATCTTAGTGTTTTTATCTCCAATGTGGTTGTTGCACATGATCTTCGTCTTGCTGAAGTTCATGTGCAGGCCGACTTTCTTGCTCTCTTCATTTAGTTCATCTATCATTAGTTGGAGGTCGTGTATTAGATTCAGGAAAATAAGTAATACGATTCGGTCGGCTGTGTTTGCAAAATAGCGTTAACGGGTAAAACCAAAACTATACTCAGAAGGATGGTGCGATATCTCTGAAAAGTTTTATCAGTGCTAAATTATTGAAAAAACTGGATCAAAGGAGATGGTACTATTGAAGATTTACTCTTGTGCAAACTGTTCTTTCAGAGGGTGCAGATTTTTGAATATGTATATTAATAATTAATCTCAGGAAAGGCCGCACCTATTCTTGATGAGGAGGGATAATCAATAGCAAACTACGTACGAGCACTTTTGAGAATATTAGAGTTTTGATGGCAACCATATAATGTCATTTTTAGACAATAGGGAAGGAGAAAAAGTTGGAAAATGAGTCCCACAAGGTTTGAATGAAATGCTCCATGACAGTGTCAGAATATACATCTTTCAGCAGTCTTTGAGCTTAGTATTTAAAGTCTTGCAACATCTTCGTTATCTATCTGGCTACTCCGATATGTTCTCAAGTATTTTGAACTTCGTAATAAATGGCTCATTAATAGTGGAGCCATAATTCGTGCTTTTACTGACTTTGCGACCCTAAACGAAACTTTATAGAGATGGCACATTATATCAATGGGGTCGTTAGAGAATGGTCATCAATTCAAATAAGTAGAATCCTGCTTGGATATTCAACTGTAGTTAGTTGATTATAATACCCCTTCATCCTACCATCTGGACATTGCATATGTAAGAAGCTAATATAGTTGTAGTAAATTAAGAAAGTCGTTTGCCCAAAAGATATACAATGATATCCTTTCCAAGTTTAGACTATTGTCGGCAAAACATTTCAGAAAATAGATGAAATATCCTGTACAATTCTCCGATCTGAATATTTATTCAGATTACTTTACACATTTGTAAAAAATCAAGCTCACAAATGACAAACTATATTGTTCATTGATGATGCTTTTTTTTTTTTTTACCATACTGATCGGTGTGATCACTGTAGCCCCACAAATGGCCCTACCAACCAGCGAATTGGCCCACTGATTTTTTTTTTTTTTTTTTAGTATCATTGCATGCAGAAATAAATATGGATGTCTATGTGTGTGTGTCTCTCTTTGGGGTTATCCTGGTCAAATTTTTTGCACTTCAGCCTTGAAAATTTGCAAAAATATTGCACTAGGCAGTATCTAAAAAGATACTTTTGGGGGTTATTATAGTCTTTTCGAACCGATATGACCAGACCTTTTGCTCATGACTTTAGATAATTGCACTTCTTTTCTTTTCTTTTTCTTTGTTGATATTTTCCAAATCATTAGTTATGGTACAAGCACGGGCTATGGTGATTCACTTATGTGCTGTACGGGTATTATAACTGCCGCTTGCTCAATCATTTAGAATCTAATCAGTCATCAAATTACCCATCAGACAGACTTTGGTTGTTGAACAGAAGAATAGATCGATCAATCCGACTTGGCTGAACTGATCGATGTTCGAATTGTAATAAGGCAGGGCGTGGCATTGAAGATACAGCGTGGGTGGCAACAGATGATACTGGGATTTAAAGTGGCCCTAATTTCAAGGGGGGTTCTTGATAAAGCTGGAATCCATCCAAGCTCAGAGTGCACAGAGAGGTTTGTAAAAAGTTTTTTGAACGATTCGTAAAAATATTTGAGAATAGATTAATGACATCGTATAAAAGGTTATAGATAAAATTATTTACTGCTCAAACGCTTTCTGCAATACGGTTTACTATTGAGAGTACTTTATGATACATTAATACATATTTTCAAAACATTTTTTGAAAATGTAAATGAATTGTATATTCAGAAAGTATATTAGGCATTGATATATGCATATATACGTAGAGAGAGAGAGAGAAATGAGACATTGATATTTATATATATATATATATATATATATATATATACACACACACACACACACACACACGCACATATATATATATATATATATCGCTTCTTTGTATATGGTATCTACAGACGGCATCCCTTTGCCACAGCAGTCCACAATGGAATGAAAATGTAAATGCATTTTATATTCAGAAAGTATATTAGACATTTATATATTTATATATATATATATATATATATATATATATATATATATATATATATATATATATATATAATTGGGTCATCCCCAGACAGCTGTTCGATGTATTACATCTCTTCAGTGTGGCTATAGACTTTCCATTATCCCATCCAGTACCATGAGGCAGGATAGAAATCTTCGCTTCAGACCCAGAGGTCGATACCCTACCTCAGAGCTTCAGAAGTGGACTGTCAGTAAGGCTGAATTTAGGCAATATATTTATTTACACATAAATTCCCCATCCAGCGGTCTATTCCTATGGAAGAGTGGTATGGTATCTATAGAGGACGTCCCTATGCCATAGTACACAATGGGATGAAAATGTAAATGCATTATTTATTCAGAAAGTATAAAAGACATTGATATATATACAGAGAGAAAAAAGAGAGAGATTGATATATATATATATATATATATATATATATATATATATATATATATATATATATATATATATCGCTTCTTTATATTTATGGTATCACAGGTAGGATTTATTGGATGAAAGATTCATTCACTCTATAGAAGGCGTCGTTCTGCCCCAGTAGACAATGGAATGACAATGACATGATTTATCTTGTGCACAAGCCTAGACAAAGAGAAAGAGTATTGACATTCTTCTACGTTCAGTTACCAGATTTTCCCTCTCAGCTTCGCTGATGTAGTCCAAAGAAAAACAGAGCGTCTGTCATCAGCTTGGCTGCAGAAGCTGCCAGAAACACGCCAATGTTGGTCTCCAACCAACTTAAAGGAGTTCCACTCATTTGTTTTGAATCAGAGTTGTCTGCCTTGTATTTCACCAACAGCTGGAGGAGTTGAGTTGAATTTATCACATAAATTTTATGCCCTTGCAAAGGTCAGTGTGAAGTGTATAGAAACTAAATCAGTCAAAGTTTGAACTCGGCAAGCCAATTTTATTTTCTGTGATGCTAACCATTAGGCAACCTGCACTTTTGAACTTGACCATCATGAATAACTCCTGCCAAATCACATTGCTTACCTGTCAGCCATTGTTGCGTCTGACTTCACACTCGACAAAAGAATGTCAATCTTTAACAGGTCATTACATCTGAGCAACACAGTCGACCATTAAAAATCGTACTTCGTTGTTCATTCCCGTTTATTATTGGTTCTTTGCACGAACAAAACTCATTGAAAGTGTCGCTTAGGACAATTACGATGTCATAATTAAAATGGCTACCGGTTTGTGGGTTTATAAAGGTGAGAAAATGTTTTAGAAGAAATGAAAATGTCATGATAACCAGTCGTAAAATTTTTCCGTGCTAAATATCGGATATAGAGTGTGTTTATTAGGCTACAACCATTTGTTCACGTGCCATCACACACACACGCACATATATATATATATATATGTATATATATATATATATATATATATATATATATATATATATATATATATATATATATGTATATATATATATATAATGTGTGTGTGCAAAAAGGTTTTCGATACATTGAAAAATGTATTTTTTTCATACCTCTACCGCTTCAGAATTGATATCAATCGCAGTTAAATGACTGAGAAATGTTCTGGCCATATCCACATTATTATAGCTATTTTATTTTCGTTTGTCGTGTAATGTTTTCGTCAAATGTGGTCACAGAATTGAGTGGTACGCTTATCAATTATTTCCCCGAAATCGTGAGAAGAAAAAAAACGTTGTTATTGTTGAGATGTAGTAAATAAATAAGCGCGTATGGAATCTCTTTTTCAGACATTTTTTTGGCGTAATTATGAATAATGAAAGGATTGTGAGAAGTTCTGCATGGGACATAGGGGAATAGCTACCGATTTTATGGTCGTTTCTGAAAAACGAAATAATCAATCATCAAAAGAACTATGACTTTCCTTCTCTCCAAGATTTACAGTAACATTCTAGCAATGATAATTTTTGATATATATATATATATATATATATATATATATATATATATATATATATATATATATATAAAGAGGTGGCAATCTTCAATACATTGTTAAAAATAAACAATCAAATGAAATGGGGCTGTTGCAGGAATACGGTAACTGCTTCAATGTAGCGTTGCTTTTACCATTGAGCTAAAACGACCCACCGGTAATGCACAGGCCCAAATAAGCAACAAAATTCTCATTTTGTTCATTCATGGTTATGATCCATTCTTTATTAACATAATTGTCCACGTTGAATGAAACAAATAGAGCAGATAAAGTGTGTGAATAAACAAAATGAAATTTTTGGAATTAAAACAGTTATTTGGATCATTGCATTACTGGTTGTGTTTAGTTCAGTGGTAAAAGCAACGCTACGTTGAAGTAGCAACCTTACTGGTTGCAGGTTCGACTCCTGCCGCACACACATTTTCTTTCATTGTTTCTTCTATTCACATTGTCTAATGCAAATGATACATCCTCCGTGTTATAACAGGAGATAGCTTCAATCATATGATAGAGCACAATTTACATATATACATATATATATATATATATATATATATTTATACACATACTATACTAAAAATGACACTCACATTGACAGATTTTAGATAATGTTTTTGCTGCAAAAAATATCTAAACCTTTTTGGGATGAATTGTAGCCTTTTGGACGCATCAATGACGTCAGAGTAAATGATGAAATTCCCAAACCCCTAATAAGGAGCCAACAATCCCCTTAAGGTGCCAAAGAAAATGCTCCCTTAAACATTATTAGAATCTAGGCCCATATAATACGAAGAGGAATTTGTTTTGTTTTTTTCTAAACTCGTTCCAGAGTCTGAGTAATAATCATATCTCAGAATTGTTTGCAAAATCTTTGGCAACACTCTTGAAACAATCACAAGCAAATCAGTTGCTTAAACAATTGATGGAAATCTCAATAATTGTAAATTTACTTTTATTCCAAGACGAGCTTTTCAAATATTAAGAGGATAAATCAATCACACAGTAACTTTTCACATAGTTTCAGCTCAATTTTGATGTGATTCTTTACTGTATAATGTGTAATCTATGTGATAGATACCAGCTTCTAAGGGACGTTTACTGACAAGGAAGGTGACTTTACAAAAAGACTAATATTTGTCGTGAATAAATTATGTTACCATTACCAACCTACCAACTTATTGGTGAACTTACTTACAAAAACATGCCCCATCATGCAAACACTCACCCACATACACACACAAAACACACACATATATGTGTCTACAAAAGTAATTATATATATATATATATATATATATATATATATATATATATATATATATGTCAATGATATATTGATGAAAATAGAATTCATTTTACACGAAGAGTATTAAGTTTTTAACATTATCTCCTTCTTAGTGAATGCTCTTAACCCAATGCTTGCCAATCAATCACGTAGATCTAATATTATGCAATGGAAATTCCAGATCGAAATTCAATTACTAACTACTTTGAGTTACATGCATTGAAAGGGAAGACTATTATGTTTCTTTTTTCTCGTATTTTTTAAAAGATACTTGAGTAAAATTCATGTTCTTTTTCACTTTCAAAGTGGGGGAATAATTATATTCAGGTGACTTGAAAAGTTGAGAGGATGTTATGTAATATTCGAAACAATCTTTCTACATGTATTTGGACATGTTATACACCGAAACAGTTACATGGTAAATAACTGGTGACCCAAAGAAAATATTCACTTTGTACTATAATACTAAAGTAATTGAAAAAGCACTGAGTAAAACTCTGAAACAAATTCCCTAAATTGAATTGGCTGGTATTGGGTTAAAGATTTTGAAAAAGCTTTTTAATTCATAGTGAATAAGGCTGTAAAGCTTTCAAGAATATATATATATATATATATATATATATATATATATATATATATATATATATATATATATATATATATGTGTGTGTGTGTGTGTGTGTGTGTGTGTGTACATATATTGCTTAATTCGGTCCTACTGACCATCTAGTTCCGCGTAGAACCGGGGTAGAGCATATGTTTCTCGGTCTGAAGTAAAGGTTTCGAGCATATATATACACACACATATATATATATATATATATATATATATATATATATATATATATATATATATATATACATATAATTAGTCATTTTAGGTTCAATGTTGGGCAGAAGCCTTTCCAAATTCATCGTATGACAATTGTATAGCTATGTTGGTTTTAGAGTCTGATTATGCTCGCCAGTTACGGTTATGCTCTGGCGAAGTGGTTTTTGTATTCGATGTTGTCTTTCATACATATATTCACACACGCACAAACATATATGTATATATATATATATATATTCGTATCGACTTCCATTAAACCTAGTGTAGCTTTGTCCGACAATAACATCAATGAATCGATATCCCACTTTTTGTTGTTTTTTTTGGGGGGGGGGTCTTGCTTGAAAAGAACAGCAATGGTCGCCCGTTTCTTTGAGTGTCTTTTCTTTAGCCCCAAAGTTGTTATCGTTAATTCTCTTTTCACTCAAGAAATTGATATATCTTTTGGAGCCCCTATTCAGCTTGAATATAGATAGGTCTTTTCCTGAAAGCGTTTGTCAGAAATGGACAAAAGAAATCTCTAAGTATTAGCGATCGCACGGACATTTAGACCCGCGTGTTTTTTTGTCAGAAACAGATGGTGTAAGATACAAATGCATCAGTCCAAGATCAGTGACCTTTTAAACAGATTGTCAAATTATTCAGTTGAATATGTTGGTAGGAAATTCTTTTGTGTAACAATTATTTCAAAAGATGATATGATGAGTTCATGCATAGGCAGTCCGATATTAGAACAACACAATAGATTAACGTTTGATCACATAACCAGATGTATTTCAGATAGCTATACTAACCACGCCCTCTAGATAGCCAAATGCAATTTAAAGATCAGACGAGATATCTAATTATTTGATATCTGAGATGATATTGAGCAATCAGACCAGATGCATCCTAGAGGGCTACCTGATTAGATTTAATCGACCGACCACGCTCCGGAAATATACGATACGCTAACAAGTTGTTCTCACGATACCACACAAAATTAAACCTAATATCCAAACCTCTACAAATTCATTACATGTTAAACCTTTGGAGCCTGGCCAAAATTCTGTTCACTTTCTATCATCCTTATTATAAGGATTCCCCTACAAAAATGTTTACTGTATTTAACCCAGATATTTTTAAAACGTCTGAACTGATATTCCACGAGATGTAACCTAAATCTCTAACCAATCTAGACTATATCCAAGTTCAAGGTGTTCATCCAAACCCACTTAACGGATCAGATATGTTAAAATACCTCCAACCATTTTTCAGTCCCAAATCTAAATACTTGTCCTGGTGCCATCATATTAGATACACTTACAAAAGTGATATTTTGTTGATACCAAACAATCTTCATGTAACTAGTAATTGTGATATATATCCGACGTTTTCTTCTTTCAGTTGCAAAATATCATGTGAATGAGAAGAGTTGTATTGAATTATTGGCGTTGAATGGATAATATTTCTCTCCAGTGGACGTATTTGTATTAGAATAATACTGTAACAATTAAGCCTTTGGTTATTTGGACTTTAAAATCTGTCTCCCACCATTTTTCCTTCACAGCGAAAGATTTGCGCACAGAACCGAGATCTACTCACGTCACTCAAATGCCGACCATTCAAAAACCCTGACCATGGTCTGAACAGAAGTGGATATTAGGTGATAAAGATTTTGCAAAGTCAGGCTGTAAGATTGTGGCAACCATATTTACAGTTCTCGAAAGAACTATCAGATGAGCTGCAATAGTAACCCCACCAAAATCGAAAAAGCTCAGAATCGTTTTTTGTTTGTTCGTATTTGTTTGTTAGTTTGTTTGTTTGTTTGTTGTTGTTGTTGTTGTTGTTGATGATGTTGTTGTTGTTGTTGTTGTTGTTTTTTGATTGCACCAACGGAAACGAAACGAACCAATAAAAACTTTTTCGATAAGAAATAAAGACGAAATTTCATTTTCGTTTTTACAGTCCGTATTTTTATGGTTTTACACGTTTCAAGGCTAACTCTGCCTTTTATATCATACATTGCGATTGATGTAAAGATAATCTCGTTTCGCTTCAGTTACAGTCTTATTATTTTGGGTTATTTAGAAAAATAGAAGTGTATTCGTGTTTTATATTGAAGAAGTAATGAAGGTGGAATCGATTGCAAAAATAGCGACCAAAATGGAAGAGAAAAAGAGTTGGTGAATAGAAAAGTGACATCGGGTAAGGAAGAAAAGAAGGAAAAAACGTCCTCAAAAAATGAAAGAGAAAGAAGGCATGGGATGATAATAGAATATTAAGCGGAAAAAAAAGACAAAGAAAAAAGAAAAAAGAAGTTGAGGAAGAAAGGCGAACGCAAAAAGGAATAGCACGAAGGAAAAATAGAATATAATGAAAAAAGAAGAAAGTAGGTGCAAAAAAGGACGGAAGAAAAGTTATAAAAGAAAGAGAAAAGAAAGGAGAAAATGAATTGTTGGCATGGAGAAAGAGAAAATTACAAAAAAGAGAATATAAACGTGAAGAAAAAATGGAAATTGTATCCAGGAAGAAAGGAAGGGTATATCGACAGAATGAAAATGAAGAAGATACAAAGGTAGAAAAAAGAATTACTTGTGGAAGAGAACAAAAAAAAAGTTTTGAAAGAAAGTAGGAAGTGAAGAAAGAGAGAAAGAATCAATAGCATTGAAAAGTGAAAAAATGGACCGATGAAGAGAAACGATTGAGAAGGAAGACAGAATTTTAAAAAAAAAAACAGTATAATGGGAGAATATGGAGAAAGAAAAAAAGAAGAAAGGAATAAGACAAGACAGAAATAGACGTTGAGTAAGGTAGGAAGAAAGAAAAAAGAGACAGAGAAAGAGATGAAAAACAGAAAATGGTAAAATGGAAGAATTTTTTACAGGGAGATAGAGAGAATGAATGAAATTGAGAAAGTAAAAAAGATGTAATGTTAAAAAGAAGGAAAGAGAAATTTTTTGAAAGATAGCGTATTTCGAAAACAACCGATAAGTTGAGTTAAAATATTTAGAAGAAAAAAAAAGAGAGAAGCAAACAAAAAGATAGAAAGGAAAGAAGAAAGGCAAAGGGTGAGTGGAAAAGGAAAAAAAGAAACGGTTTTGAAAAAAAAAGAAAAAAGGTACGGTAAAACAGATTTTTCGGGAAGAACGAATACACGGATGAAAAATATTTAAACGAAGAAGATAGAAAAAGACTGAAGAAAGAAAGAGGGAGAGGAAAAGAGAGACGGGAGGAAGAAAGACATTTGGGAGGCTTGAAAAAGAAGCAGAAAAATGTTGAGGAAAAATGAATCATAAAGATTTATGTATCTTCCCGCTTTCATAATACCAAACCTCAAACGATGGGTAAATACTCGCCTGAAAGCGTTCATTGAAAGGATAGTGTTTATTTAGCACAAAAGAACATTGATACAAAAACAGAAAATCAACCAATCAAATGATTGTCCAAGTTAGATCATAAGACGAATATCACCTAAAGAAATAATTGTCGAAATGGACTGATTTGACTATCCAATCCCAAATACAGAAAACGTTCAAGCAGTGACAGGTCGATGGAGATCTTTTACTTACTATATACTTTTTTCTGATATATTGGGGGTCAGACCAATCAATCACTCCTGAGTATAACCGGTATTTATTGTTTTTGCTTGTGTTCTCTTAATCCAATATCCAACTTTTGAAAAGTTTTTTTTTCCTGGTTGCATAATAAAAAAATGAATACTTCAATTCAACTTCTCTATGAAAAACTGTCCAGTCGTTTTGTTTTTGTTTTTTTAATTGACTAGTCAATTTTGCGAGGCAAAATTCTAATTCAAAACGATTTCGTCGTACCTGAAATACTGTTTTAATAAATTCCAATTCTATAATTTGACTTTAAATGGGTTTAATGTTTTTTTTCCAATAGGTATTCATAGTAACACAAAGAAATCAAATATACCCAAAAGTTTCAGGGAAAAGCAATTCGATTATCGACTTTGAACTCAATAATTCAATAGGATGGAGAGAAGATTCGTACAGATCGATTTGCTGTACCAGAAATCATTTCTCTTGAAATCATTCTCCTTATTAACTTTGAATTGTCCGAAAAACTCTTTGAATGTTCATGACTCTTTTGAAAATAATCGACAATAAATAAAGTAATTCTATTCAATATTCCAAACCTATAAACAACGATTTGTATTTCGAAAGCCAGATTAATGTACCGATTCCCAAAGGAAATGGGCCGCCATTTTATTTGAATCTCTTCATGGATCAGTAATCACACGATTTTCTTTCAATATACATTTATTTATGATGAAAAAAAACCTGCAAATACTTGATGAAAAAATATCTTCACTTTTGATACGATGTTCAAAGTCAAAAACAGAAAATATTTGCATTTTATTACATCTTAATTGTGTCCAATATAACATAAACGGTGATTTGGATAATGATTATTCAGACCTGTGATTCTCAAATTTTATTGTGCGTAGGTTTAGGATAAAATTCATTTTACTTACACAGCTCATCAAATATTCATACATTGAATTATAAATATATATATTATTGTTTGATCTCTATTCTATTTACACATTGCTGTACGCTTTGATGTAATATCGACGTCATTAAGTAATTTAACAGAATATCTGAAAATTATGAACAACGATTTGTGTTCGCAAAGTTTAATTAACGAAGAGATTTTTGTTTTTCTTCATGGATCGGGGATTCAATTATTTAAGGAATTTAAATATCTGCTCATGATAACCTAGCAACAGTTCACGTATATTCAAAACATGTAGATACTTCACAAAAAAATTATTTCTCGTTTGATATAATTTTCAAAGCCTCTTGCATTTTAATCACATATTCAATCTATCGATATAGCATAAACACTAGTTTGAATAATAATTGCTTAGACTTCTTGGTAGAAGAAATATTACAGGAGAGTACCAAAATTATGCAAGGGTTATCTTTTCTTCTCTTTTTTTATGATAGTCTTCTTTGTCTATCAATGCCGTTAGATATTGTGAATGTTTTGATACAATCCATCATTGGTATTCTCTCAACAATTGGCTTATTCTACTGCAAAGCGTTTTGGGGACGATTCCCGAATTGTTTTTCTCTCATTTCTCATAATTATTTGTATTGTAATATTCACTCTTTAAAATTGTCGTAGATTTCAGAAAAAAATTGAAATCATTCCTTATTTTCTAAAATTTCGGGGTGAGCCTTTGCCACTATTTCATAAGCTGTTCGAATTACTATCTTATTCGCTATCAGTCTCATCACCAGGATTTAGCTGATCCATTCTTCAGCCACCCTTGAAACAAAATATTGGAAGATAACAGGTATTTCTCGATATTATGTTGTTACATATGAAATTTTGAGTCTTGAATAGTAAGATGAGAAACGATAAAACGAAAAAACGATGAATGTTTAATCAAAACGTGATTGGAATTCGGAGCAATGACATTTGACCGACAACCTCTGATAATCATATGCAATCTTTATAGAATGACCTTTTTAAGCTCTCACAAATTGAGTAATTGCCCAAATTATGGTTTTTATATTAAAGAAGTTTATATTACTAAAATGCGGTTCAAAATCACGAAATATCAGAAGAATATGAAGGATATTGCAAGACCTCATATTGAAGTTCTCTAAACTTAGACACTGTTAACTGAGATGTGTTTGGTCTGATACTATCATGGAGTATTTCATTCAGTTTATGCAGTACCTTTTTTTCCAAAGATTTTTAACTTAGCTTATTGCCATGGGATAAGTGTTTGTGTGTCATTTTTCTCCGTCATCTAAAAATCTTCGTTAGTAAAAAATAGATTTGGGCCTCGTTAACAATGTCATTATTCCCAGACCTTGATCTATCGAACCAAAATTGAACAGTTTTGAATGATTTAATGTTCGCTCCAAATTGTTGACGTTTTTTGAAGTTCGAACCAAACCTGAATTTTTTGTAGAAGTTTTTATTGCCAATGTTCTTTTGATGTTATTTGTAGTCCGAGTAGCGTCAAGTCCTCATTTGAAATCGTACTTGGAAAACAGTCCGATTCCTTGAATAGACACCATCGTTGTTCAAGTTTAACAGCCACAAATAATAACGATTTATATCTCTATTCACATTGAATCTACACAATCTACAATTACATTTGTAAATCTTTCAGTGTTAGAATTATTCTCTCTGATTCAAAAGATAGTGACAAGAAAGCAACCCAAATAATTATTCACCGAAGTTCAATTCATCTCTTGCTAAAAGATATCTGTGTAGCTGTAACAAAAGTTTTGTTCAACTTTGAACTCTGCTGATCAAACAAGCTCGTTTGTTTTCTTTGAAATAAAAGCAATCATGTGTATTTAAGCGCAGTGATCAGACGGTGACCCATATTTGTTGTTCATATGACTGTCCGCAAAGCGAAAGAGTTCCCTTCGCTCATTCATCAGAGTTAAAAGCAAGATTTGAATTTTTATTGCTAAATTATTCGATCACTTGGATTATTCGCCCTGAGAGTTTTATGGGACCATTTTGACGTCTCCTTAGTGCTTGGGTTTAGATTAGCAAAAAAACAAAAGAATATCCAAAAATCTTTCTTTTGAAGCTTTGATTTATCTCCCTTGATAAGGATCACGGTTTCGTGATCAATTCCAGAAATGCTAGAATCAGCGTGATTATGACTGACGAGGTACGTTTGGTGCAGTTGTCAACGGTGTTGAGAATGGAATCGGCAAGTTGAATTCAAAATCCGGTTAGGGCTGTTAAAGTTCCTTTTTCATTAAAGCCATCTAAATAAGTTTATATATACCGTGCTCTATATCATAGGCTAAAAATCCCGGAACTCATGCCGAAATAATATCAGTTCTCCCTAATCCCCTGGCCATTTTTACCACAAAATGTCATCAAAATCTCTTGGGAATATTCAAATATATTGCATAGATGAGTGAATACGTATGAATATATATTGAAACGTTTTCTTGAAATAATTTTCAATCAAAAACAAAAACCTTGATTCAACCCGTAATTTAATCTATTCTTCGTTAGTCCATAGCCCATACTTCCACGAGATATCATGAAAATTCATTGAACACCTAGGAAGATGTTTCGTGGGAGGAAAACCGACATACAAGAAGATAGGTGAATTCATATTCCGCTCCAAGCTTGTACAGCATTATGTTCTAATTCTAAATCGTATTCGTAAATAAGTCTGATTTCTTGACACCATTACTCTTAGCAGCTGAAACATTTACTAAAATCGTTAATTGCATCTCTATTTATTATATGAAAAAGAAAAATTCCATAGCAAATTACTTACATCAGTAATCCGTAACAACTACTTAGATAAGTAACTCTTCTATTTTTCACTTTATTCTCTATGGTGATAAAACACTACATTTCATGTGTGAAAACCAAATAGCTGAAAATTAGACTTGGGTTTGACATCATCGTTATTAAGGACTCAAAAACTTCAAACAATAATGAATTATATCTGCATTAAGATTAGATCAGTATGAAAGGCAATTACATTAGTAAACCTATCATTATTTTCTACGATGCTAGAAAAAAAAAGTTGACATTTATGCATCTTATACTTGAAACTTCTTGGATACACAGCGTTGTTGGTGAGAACTTGCAAACTTCCAGTAATAACAACGAATTATACCTGTCTGCATTTACATTGAATCAGCATGAAATGCAATTACATTAATAGATCTATCACTTAAAGCATCATTATCTATGATGCAAAAAAATATTCGAGAATCAATCGGACTTCTTCGATAGACACCTTCGATATTAACGGCCTAGAAATCTTCAATAATAACGAATTACGTCTCTGCTTACATTGGATTTGGAGAAAAAAATGCCATTACGTTATTGTTCTCTCTGATGTAAAAAGCGACATTACACATTTGACTACCTAATTGCAAAATGCCCAGACGCCTAATTGATAATAATTCATCGCAATTATACTTATCCTTTACAAAAGAATTATCTGTATAACAGCTAAAAACGTCACGTTCAGCTCTGATAGAAAGGACAAGTTCGTTTTACAAGTAGTTTACCAGCAATAATTGCAACTATCCGTATTCAAGCGTGATCAGGCAGCTACTCACGTAAATATGTCATATAACCGTCTGTAAAATGAATGAGTTTCATTCGCTCATTCGGCAGATTTAAAAGCCAACTTTAAATTACGAAAAGACAACTAACAGCATTGTGTCTGAATAATAATTTTACTTATATTTTGTAAAAGGACAATCTTCATAGCCGCTAAAAACGTCACGTTCAGCTTTAAAATTGGCTGATCAAACGGACAGGTTTTTTCCCGTGAATATTCACCTGCAATAATGCAATCATTCGTATTTAAGTGCGTCGAATAGGCAGCTACTCACGTTTATGGCTTATATGACATACTGTCTATTGATCACAGTTAAAAGCCAACTGTAAATTTCTTGTTAAACTTTTGCGTTTATAGTTTGTGTGTGCGTTCGGAGAGAACATAACCATTTGATATTGAAAAGGACGCGGCAATTTAAAGGCATAGACACAGACAGAAGTAGTCACATATATGGATAAAGACCCGTGCAAAGTCAGGAACATACAAGCTAACTGTTCTGTATATTTATTTGTATACGTATGCAAATTATTACAAATAACGTACATTTCGTTGGAATATGCATAATTTGGTGTATATTTTAGCATTACTGGTCACCTAACTGTGACTGGGGCTATATATATATATATATATATATATATATATATATATATATATATATATATATATATGTGTGTGTGTGTGTGTGTGTGTGTATATATATATGCGTGTGTGTGTGCATTTATATATATATATATACGTGTGTGTGTATTTATATATATATATATATATACGTGTGCGTGTATTTATATATATATATATATATATATATATTTTTTTATATATATATATATCATTGTGTCATCCTCATCCGCCAGAGCGCGTAATTCCTATAGAACAGCATTGCATAAGTTTACTCACTTAAAGAATCCTCAACCCCGAATAAAAGAGCATTAATTATTGTGTCATCCGCAGACAGTTTCGATGCATTACATCTCTATAGACTTTCCATTATCCCATCCGGTACTGCAAGGCAGAATTGAAACCTTCATTTCAGATATCCTACCTCTGGACTACGGAACTTGACAAGCAGTAAGGCCAAATTTGAGCGATATATTTAAAACACAGAGAAATCCCTCATCCACCAGAGTGCTCAATTCCTATAGAAGAGCATTGCATAAGCTTACAGTGAATGAGTTACCTCACTTAAAGAGTGCTCAATTCCTATAGAATAGTATATATATATATATATATATATATATATATATATATATATATATATATATATATATATATGATAAAAGATAGCAAATAAATCAATCACTTTTTAATTAGCTTCAGGGGTAAAGTTTACTTTCAAAATTACTATGCTGTTTTGTTTTCCAATTGTTAGAAATAAAATAGATTTTGGATATATATATATATATATATATATATATATATATATATATATATATATATAATGATTTGATAAAGGACAGCAAACAAAGCATTCATTTTTTTAATTTGCTTTGGGTCAAAAAGTTACTATTCAAATAATCATGCCGTTCAATATCCAAATTATTAGAAATAAAATAGATTTTTGAGGTCTGTATATATATATATATATATATATATATATATATATATATATATATATATATATATGTGTGTGTGTGTGTGTGTGTGTGTGTATGTATACATATATGCATACATATATATATATATATATATATATATATATATATATATATATATATATATATATAATAAAAGATGGCAAAAAATCATTCACTTTTCAATTTGCTTTGATAGAAAAGTTCACCCTCTGAAACTACTGTACCGTTAGAACGAGCGTTGCATCAAATAATGCCGTCAATGAAAACTATTGATCTCTCCAATGATCGCTAACCAAAGATATATAGCGACAACAAACGATGCGTGTACGCAGCGTTACCTTTTCAATGGAGCCAATGGACCAGATTAAATGAAGCCGTCGGCCATTATTCGCCAACTCCTATTGTAATGCAACTATTATATAACTATCGATGGATAGGAAGTCAAATAGCAAGGCCATGGTCTTTACGAAAATCTTGCAATACCAAATAATAAATCATTGCAGAACTAAATGAATAAATGAAATAAATAAAGAATAATTAAAAATGAATAAATACAATTTTTTTTCAAAAAAACAATTAGTCGGTGAACGTGTCACTAAATTTGAAATGCCAAAGTTTCGTTACTTTCTTGATTACAAATAGAGGAATCAACGAATATAAATGTTCCTGATGTCATCAAATTCAGTATCCACGTAAGCAATAATTCTTACGTAAATAAGATTGGTTGTGTGCGTGTATGAGGGACGTGACGAATAAACAATTTGTTTAGACTTCTATCGACTCGTTGTTGAAGTTGTCTTGCGTTGTTACGGCGTAAATCAAAGCAAATAACACCTGTGGTATTTGACGTTTGAGAATCCAATCAAACAGCGAATCAGAATACGCTGTAGAGCCGTTGGAGTCCGACTAGAGAACCTAGAATAAACATTTCAGTGGAGTTTTTTCAAAATGTATGTAAGTGTATAATAAGCAAGTTAAACAGATTTGATTATTCGTAACTGCATAATCTGTTCGAGTGTGTCCTGTGACATGTGACATCCGATAATCCAGTCAAACGTCTGATCTGTATCAACTCCTGAATCCTAGAGGTCTATGGTCTTGGATCTGAATCACTTTCAGTTTTACTAAAAGAAATATCTTTTGATTCCTATACTTAATCAATATTCTTTTGAATAAGCCCTCCATTTTTTAATTCTTATGCCTCAAACTTTTGTAGTGTATGTATCCGTTGATGTTAAAGGAGAAGTAATGCGGTCTTTTGTTATTCTCCCTGCTTATCGGGAAGGATTTCTGCTGTTGTCATGAAAGCAGAAATTTCGACATCAGGATTCTTTTTAGTTCTGGGGTTGAGAGGTCTTTAGCTGTATACACCAGTGATATTCAAGGTTTAGATATTTCCACATCAAGTTTCTGCACTTCAACTATCGGGGCGAGAGGCCCTTAACTGTAAACACACAAGCGTTATTCAAGGCTTATCATTTGCTGAAGTATAAATCGATGTTATGTCACGATCCGGAGTATTTGAATGATATGCAAATGCCATATCAGCTATCTCGCACAGGCTGTGTTGCCTTCGACTTACGCATCCTATACGTATTACATTCAATGCATATTCATGAAGGTATGTGCTGATCCGTGTTCAGAGTAGGGAAAGCTTTTATGTGATACTAGGAAAATATACTGACGTTGCCTAGGACAAAAGACGAGAGGTAACATTAACCGAAACACAACCATCATATGTGCAGAAACTGAATTGATTTTTCATCATAACCAATGAATATTTATATCAGATCTGAGTAGAGAAAGCAATTTATTTTTATGTTTTTTAAACTAAGTACTAAACGTCGTCCTTATCATCTGCAAGGTTTGAATTTTCTTCTGTTGATCAAATTCCCAAATCATCGTACGTAAGAAAAAATATCTTCTTTATTTTTAGGACGATAAGATTTGAAAAAATATTAAATTTGTTTTTTACATGTATTGCATGCTTGAAAGAAATGTTTTCTTTTAATAATTGCCAATTTTATATCAAAATCCATCACCTGTTTTAATACAAAGTGAATATAAACTTCGGAATTATATCAAATACATATTTTGCAAACATACAAATTATCCCCCAACACAGTATATAACTACAAGCACTTACTACCTTTTATACGTCTTGACATACAATGTAAAATTTACACGAACCTGTGTCATAGTTCGATTTTAAATCAGTATAAGAACGTACATAGAGTCATGACTATTGTGTCTATCACTTTTTATACCAAGATATCCAATTTCCAGAGTTGAGTCAGATTCGTAACCTCCTCCATTAAAATCAGTTTGTGTCGCCATTAAGACAGTGAATATTTCCTGGTATTGTGATAGTCTCGCCAATGTCAATGGCTAACATACACAATAGCTTTTACACAGAGACAATTGTGCCAAGACATTAATCAGTTCATCTGGGGGGAAAAGGCTAAATGGGAAATCGTTGGCTATTAATCTAGAATCAATGAAGGGGAATGATGGCCGTGTTGTCTGCAAATATGAGACATCTTGTCGATGATATAATAAACGTTGTGAAACATAATCGGGAGAGAGAAAGTTGTATGAAAGATTGATGTCAGAGCTTCATCTCTCTCCCTCTCTTCTCATATACGTATCATTCCCTCGGTTATATATCTGACATGAATGGATATATAGATAAAGATTTAATCCCAAATTATAATCTCAGAAGTCATAATAAATTTAGCCAGGTGTACCAAAGCCAAGATTGCTTTAAAATCTCTGCAATTAACCGCGATTCAGGATAACTTTCTTTGCCATCTACGTTTATCTTTACAGATATTCATATTGTTCCAACTCATTTTATGGGAAACTGATAGTTTAGACAATATCAGCTGGGATGTCCAGAAAAACATTCGAAATATCATCATCATCATCATCATCATCATCAGACTTTTAACGTCCGTCGTTAGACATAGACCTTCCCCAGGATTTGCTACACTTCCCTATCAAGGGCGTCACGGAGCCAGTACTTCCTGAACTTGTCTAGCTCGTCTCTCCATCTAACATTTTGCCGGCCTCGGTTGTGCATGTGGTCTCGGGGGATCCATGTTGTGAGTCGTGATGTCCATCGTTTGTCTATCATTCTTGCAACATGGCCAGCCCACCGCCATTTGAGATTTTTAATGGATTCTATGATGTCTCTAACTCTTGTCTTCTCTCGGGTGTACCGTACTGTCTTGTGGTCTCTCCATGTGAGGCTCAGCATTATTCTTTCATGTGCACTTTGCATGGTTCTCAATTTACGGGTCTGTCTCTTGGTTAAGTTCCATGTTTCAGCTGCATAGGTGACTATTGGGAGGATGCATTGGTTATACACCCTTGTCTTTGGGATCAATGGGATCTTATTATTTTTGAAGGTTGAGCTAGCCCTGCCAAAGGCTTGCCATCCTAGTGTGATTCTCCGCTTGATTTCTTCTTCTTTTGAGGGTCTCATGGAGATTCGTTGTCCTAGGTAGATGTAGTGGTCTACTTCTTCCAGTTGTGATTTTGATCTTAGTGTTTTTATCCCCGATGTGGTTGTTGCACATGATCTTTGTCTTGCTGAAGTTCATGTGTAGGCCGACTTTCTTGCTCTCTTCATTTAGTTCATCTATCATTAGTTGGAGGTCGTGTAGGTTCTCTGCGAAAAGGGCAATGTCGTCTGCAAATCTAAGGTTGCTCAGATACTCGCCTTCTATCCTAATTCCTTTGCTCTCCCAGTTTAGCCTTCTGAAGATCATCTCGAGGCTTCGAAATATACTGTGGTGTTATGGCTGAGTTTTTAATCATCTCAGTTTGAATATTTTGGTAATACTTGTACTCGAGTTGTTGCGTAGATGGAAATGGTGGTCACCTTTTTTGTCCCTTTTTTAATCAAGTATTTTCCTTAAGTAATTCATTATGGGCCACTTTTGGCTGGCTAGCCCCGTCAAAGCTTCATCAAGAGACCTGTTACCCATTTTTGGAAAATGTTTCCTGCTCTGCTTACGTCCAGCCTCTTGCGACCCTGGACGAGCAGTTGGGTTTTCCCGGTGGGAATTCAGAGTTTTCCGTAATCTAAACTGGTTGCAAACTAAAGCTGCCCCGTCTGCTCTGTTATTCACCTATTTTTAAGAGAAAAGAGATGAACTCAACACATCCCAAGAAGATTAGTGCAAATTGAACACAAACTGTCCTACTCAATTCAATTCCCATGCTGATAACTTTTACACCACCAAGGCCTCCATCACTTGAAATTAAACTTCGAAAAAATTGAATCTGTGGAACGACATGTTGAGGTTCCGATGTTTTTAAGTGAATACTAATTTCCCGTAACCTATTGATATCACATATTTAGTTTATTTAAGAATGACTTTGATAAAAACAAATGAATCTTATGAGTTTGATGAAAACATGAATACTCCAAAACATAAATCTCAGGATAAAATAAGCTGCAAAGAGAAGACAATTTTCTTTGGTGTCGTAAGCAACTGTTTCTTTCTTCTGGGTTCCTGGGGTTCAACTGTTTTAACCTGACTTCTATATTCCAATTCATCCATGCTAATCGGATTGACAAGATTAATAAAGAGTCACGTGGCGAATGGAGGGAGCAATCAACATTTTACAAGTCATTCGGCTATTTCTCTCCCCAAAGCACTTGTGCCAAGTGAATGTTTATCAGTCGGAGTTTGAATTCGAGTCGTAACAACTTTGCCCGCAGCACATTTTATATACCGAACTAATTATGTGCCAGACAAATTTAATATTATCCACTTTCTTCAAGCGTTCAGGAACAATACTTATCTCGAAAGATGCTTATCACCCTGTAATCGTATTTTGCCGTTTCATCGTTAAATGGGGTTCAGTTACACAAATAGTTATGATAACAACATGGTTTATATCATGAATGCGTGCAAGTCGGTTTATGTCACTCAAGGACTTGTACCGTTCTGGCAACGGGATGCAATCTGAATGCTTCTCTTTGGTTCGAATAAGGGGGTGACACGGCTCCGTTCACAGGTTTTACCCCCCTTATCACACACCATAAAATGAAGTAAGAAGGTTACTGAGTGAATAGAAAAGTTTGAATTCGTTTTACACATTTTTGATTTTTATACTCTTCACAACCAACCAGTCGAACCCACTTATTTCTGCGCGTGAGACGGACCTGCTGACTAATCTATTCATCTTCAAACGTTAATGTACAGCATATAAATCTAATGCTTCCCCTGAAGGAAAATATGTTCGATTTGTAATGGAACTCTTCTGTAGAATGAGAGCAAAAAAGAAAAAAAAGAAATGAGGACGGGGGCTCCATTCACAGGTTTTACCCCCCCCCCCTTATCACACTGCATAGAATGTACTCAAAAGGTGACTGGGTGCTCAGAAAGAATTAGATTCTCATCGTTCTACACACTTTTTGAAGGGATGTCCATCCCCTTCGCTTGAACCCAGTCAAACCCACATACTTCTGCGTGTGAGATGGACGTGCTAACTATATACCATCTTAGCAGACTAATCTATTCTTCTGCAAACGTTAATGCACAACATATAAATCTAATGCTTTCCCTGAAAGAAATTATGTTCGATTTGTAATGGAACTCTTCTGTGGAATGAAATCAAAAAAAGAAAAGAGAAAAAAAAGGAAGTTCAAAGAAAAAACTGAAGAAAACTAACTAAAAAAGATGACAAACGGTCGATACGACCCCTGAGTGGTCAGCCTGACAAGATCTGGACAAGATCTGGACATTTGGAAATCGAAACCAAAAACTGTGACCGATGGTAAGTGGCGAAAAGTGTGTAAGACGAAACGAATTCAAAAGTTGAAGCTGTCTGTCTCTATGAACCAATGTTTCTGCCTCAGAAAAGACAGGAGGTCATTGGAAGAAGATCGGACAGATATCAATTATATCGGTACAGGCTGGGCATTAGAATATACATACATATATGCATATATACATTTATAAACTGCAACAAATAAGCTTGAGACAACTTGTGAAATTTATCTACTTATAACAAAAACAAAGGAGAATCATACAATCGTTGAGAATTTGAATCTATCTCATAAGATCACACGAGACTAAAATACAAACGGCATATCATTGTGTAACGATGCAGTTCACAGAAGAATATATGGATGACAGTCTATAAGATTGAAATAAAGGAAATGCAAAATATTGATGGTGGAATCTACTGTAAGAGATAGTACGGCTCTTTTATGTTAGATACAGTCAGCATTAAAATTATTCTTAGGAAATGTTGTTCAGCAAATTGTTAGAAAGTATCACGACTGTTGGTGGTGTATAAACGAAGATTGAAATCTTATTGGCAGAAAATCAAATACCAAAGGGAAACATTGTGTTATGTGGTTCAGTTTGCGCCCCCTGCAATGGAAGTATTACGGTTGATTGAAAATAATAGAAGATAATAATCCAGAATTGCCAATGATGTTCAGAAAGAAATTTTATATCATAAATATTTCACCTGTTTTGAATTAAATATCTAAGTCAGTAGTAAAATGTATCAGCACAAGTGATAAAGAAGACTGTGTTTTAAAACCGATTTACGAAAGAGGAAATGCAAACCTTTTAAAAATTTCTTTTTCAAACTGATAGGATATGACTGTAAAAGGGTAATAGCCTGAAAAGATTCACAGAACTATTCAATATTTCAAGTGCCTTCTGACGTAACATTCCGAAATGATGACCCCGTTAATTGTTGAAGGCAAAGCTTTTGTGAGTTACTTGCACGCCAAATTTTGTTAGACTGGACCCATGTTTAAATGCTTTCATTGTGTGACAAACATACAGACACACAAATGCACATGCACAGACATACATGCACACAGAGACTCACATGTACAGATGATGTGGCAAATATATATTGAGATTGTAATGTAATCCCTCTGGTAAGGAGGATCTCAAGCTGTGCGCTTGCAGGTAAGCAGTGGTTAAGTACCTTGCATCTGCCAGTGCTAATGGCCATAGCGAATCTTTACGAAACCAAGGTCTTTCTTCCGGAGGGGAGGCTTCGAAAAAGTCTTTGGTTTGGCAGTTCAGGTTAAGTTTTACAATCTCTTTGACTATTCTTGGGTTGGTCCGGGATATAGCCTTTCCGGCCCATTGCTTCTACTTTTACTCTTCGAGAACATATTCAGCGACCATTTTTTGTTCTTTATATTTTCTTATCATCTTTGATGTCATTTCTAATAAACATTTTATGATATCATCTTTGCTTGAGTCCGTTGTGACTTTACTGGGTACTCGTGTGAGTCATATAATATTCTTTTATGAAGAATCGTTAATGAGATGAAATATAAAACTTTTTATCGATAGTGACAAACCAAATTTCTAAATGAGAATTCTATTGCATCTCCAAGACTTGAGCAAATGCCACTTTCACCGTTCATTTATTCTTGATAAGTATTTCTAAATTTTGATTGAATTTTCTTTTTTGTTGAAATTATGCCTCATTGATTCAGATATTTCTACTCGATTTAAAACATTTGGGAAAATCTCCAGCTTTGACATTAAAACATTATACTTTTTAACGGTAAATGTGCTCCATTGTGATAAAGGGGAGTTAACCAGAGCGTGAAAGTACAAGATTTGGCTGAAGACCAAGAATTTAATCTAATGAATTGGTGATGGCATATGAGATATATTTCTTTGAACACCGATCTCTTTCTCTTCACAACCCCTCACGCTACTTGGCACCTCCTCGCTCTGAATTAGGCTGAGTACACATTTCTGTTGTATGGGGAGATAAATTGCTGAGGTGGGGATGAAACTAAATCGACTAAGCATGAAAGATTTATTTTCTTGCAATAGATCAGTGCTTCATAACCTTTTTGCACCATTCCAAACCTCAGCTGATGACAAAATTAGATGCTCACTTAGCTATGAAAAGGTAATTTAATCACATCTTATATTGAAAAGAGCCATATTTCATATACTTTCGTAGAACTATATTATTAAATCCCTGGCTTCCAGCCGAATCTTGCAATCTCTCGCTTCGATTATTCCCCACTTATTGTAATAAAACGATTTAAATGTTGCAGAGTTATGATATTGCGTTAAAATCAGAGGGTTTATCTAAATTTAGAATTTCATAGCACAAAAAGGAAGTTAGGTCAACGAGATACAATTCCAAAAAGTTTCATTAATATTTCTATTATCATACTGACCATCCTCATCTTGGCTGTTTTTCATACAACGTTTCGGCTGTTGTACTCAACGGCCTTCATCAGGTATCATCTGGTAGGTGTGGGGGAAGTAACGAACCAAACCCTGTATTTAACCGACGGGGGTATATTGACTGCACTCCTCTCTTGGCATTAATAGTATTAGTATTGTCTCACAGTGAACCTAGAACCATCAGATTACTATGCAGTAATTTTGTCTGATTCTATAACCTCTACGCTATAATGATAATACCTCAGCTCAAAACTTCAGAGATACACCAAGTTTCATTAAATTCTGAAAAAATTATAAATGTTGCACGCTACATTGCAACCCTTCAAATTCACTCTATCATTAAATATTGCAAAGTCCAATTTTAAAGTACAGAAATCTAACGAGACCCTTGAGTCTGATTCTCGCTACAAATGATCTTGAATTAAGGATTTAGTTCTGAGAGGTCCAGTTGTGAGACCTCTCGTTTTGTAACATCTAGTCGGTTTCATCTTTCTCCGGTAAGTCACAACGCTAAACCACGTTCCAACAAATATGATGATGAGAATGGTAATAGTAACACTCTTTCTGAGGTAGTTAGATTAAGGCATTCAGTTCCTGACTCAACAAAAAGTTACACATCAGTTCCTTCTAATTTGAATATAGCTTTAAGAGACTCATCTTCTGTACAAGACTCCAGAGAGGAATAAATGAGGCCAAACAAAGCAATTTCTGCTATCACCCTTACGCTGCACAAACATCACCCTCTTTTAGCTATCCTTGTTTCATCATCTGGAAAACTTTTAGCACTTCATAATTTAATCCGTCGCCAATAGACGATAGTCAATCTATTTTATCAAGTGACTCTGAAGTTTAACTCTAAGACCCACTTAAACTCTTTTGGGCTCCCTTTGGGGCCCGGTGTGATGAATCAGCTGCACCCCTCTATTTCAAAAAATCCTTCTTGCTACTTCTGATAGGTTAATAGGAATGGCCGAGTTAGCCAAAGCTTTTGCCGATGGATTTGACTTCATTTAATGAGTTGAAAATTAATCAGACAATCCATACGGAAATGATATTGTCAACTTAATTTTTTTTCTCTCTTCTGAATTGTTTTTTTTATCTTGTGACTTGGGTGGAAGTTAAGGGTGTAACTGGTTGCAGTCACAATAAACCCTCAGAACATGACAAACAAAATATAAAAATGGACTCCTCCACTTAACGGTAACAATTTTCCTAATACAAAAAAAAATCTCCTACTCAACAAAGCATTTGAAAAATGGACTATTCCACTCAGCTAATATCACTTTTTATTTACACGTCTTGAAGATTGGTAGATGCAAACATTTATTTACACTAACGGCTTTGATATAGTGGAGTAGTAACTCCTAATGAAAGAGAATGTAGGAAACCATTCAAAGGGGCATTAAAAATGCATTGAGGCCGTGGGTATGTGTGTGTGTGTGTGTGTGTGTGTGTGTGTGTGTGTGTGTGTGTGTGTGTGTGTGTGTGTGTAAGTTTCGTTTTGGGGGAGGGAGAATTTCATGGTGAAAGTAATATAGAATCGAACACACCGAGCAGGGAAAAAATCCTTTGGTCACTTTTTTCCCTAATTCGTGTGTTTATCGTTCACGATTGGAGGTAGCGAGATATGGTTGGGTAGAGCTGGGGATAAAGCTGTCACAACAAACGTTCAAATCATGATAAAAGACTTCAAAGAAAATGTCCCTCTGATAAAGACGTAAATTGTCTGTTAGAAAACTCTTTTAAAGATCGTAAACAGAAAGAGAAAATATAAAGTTTTGATTTTGTGTCTCATAAACTAATACTGTTTTCCCCAAAACGTCTTCTGCTCTCCTGAAACGTGATAAATCAAGGAAATTCTTATAATAATGGAGGTAGTATGAGTATACGTAACGAAAATGGCCGCTGATGTGTGACGGGTGCTGCTGTTATGAGATAAAACAGTGTTCAGACATTTTACCGACGAACGCTTCGGCAAAAGGGTTTCCAACGAAAGTCCCCACTTTTTGTTGGAAACCTTTTTGCTGATTTTTTAAAGTTCATAATTCAACGACAGACATTACGTCTATTCAACTATTTTGGTTTTACTTATGAATCTGTGAATCTATTTCATTTGAATATTTATATTTCATATGTCAAAAATATAAACATGATTATATGTTGATTTATTATAACACGAAAAATGAACTATTATTTAAAACGAACTGAATAATTACTTTATACGATTGAATCAGAAGACAAAGATTTAGTTTAGCTAAACTGATAAACACAAACTAAGTATCCAGTTTACCATCTTACTTGATAAATATATGCAAGGCCAGTGGTGTCCAGTGTAGTATCAATACTGTAAGAACAAGTCGTTGTCAGTTTTTTTGTTTTGATTTGTTCGTTTTCTTTTTTTTTGTTTTTTGTTTTTTTGTGGCTGCAGACCTCTGAACCCCCAAGGATCAAATTGTCCAGATGAACTGTAACTAAGAGGTAACATCATATATGTTGCTCAAGGCAAATCAGTTGTATTTATAACATGTATAACACCTGATAAGGAACAATATTCGTAGAGCCTGACACTAGCAGCGTTTCTCCATTGACGTGACACCAGCTGAACCCGTGGAAATTCCACGGGTGTTGACATATATAAGATTATCCCTTATGTCATGCCTCTGATCCTCTCTCCCCCCTTTTGCCAACTACGAACTTCCTCCCTCAGCCTTCTCTATACTTGTTACCCAGCTCCACGTTGAATCATGTACGATAATATCCATGCACCATCGGTAAACTACCTAACTTCTTTTCTCCCTTCTCTTTTCCTATCCTCTTATCAAACTGCATCTTTCTCTAATGAACCCCTTTTTCGATGCTCATCATCAACCTGACTTTCTTCCTCTTCTCTCTCTATGTCTTTCTCTCTCTCACTCACTCCAACTTTTTGTTTTTCTCCGTTTCTCTCTTCCTCACTCACTCTCTCTATCTCTCTCTCTCTCCCTCCTTACCACTCAAACACGCTACATTTTTCTCTAAATCCTTGCTCATCAAATTATCTAACTTTCTTTTATGTCCCCTCTCTCTCCCACTCTTGTATCAAACAATCCATTTTCTTTTTTCCTCTCTTTCTTCCTACCCTCTTATTAAACTAAATTGTCCTCTTTCCTGATAACCTCCTTTATAATTTTTTAACTCCCTTATCTCCTATCTTCATGCTACTTCAGCGAACTATATAACTTTCCCATGGTCATTACTGAAAGTGTGACTTTCGATTACAGGACAAGCACAGTTGTATTATGGATTTTTCTCTTTTTTTCTTCCTTCCTTCTGAACTCCTCCCTCCTCATACTCAGCGGTAAATATGTCTTCTGCATTGGACAGAGAAACAAGAAGCTGTGACAATATCCATATCTAAAGGTAACTTGTCGTTCCGATTAGGATTGCCATAGAGTGGAAATAGCCACACTAAACAGTCGACCTGATAAACTTTATTTTCTGTCATCTCCCTCTTATTAGACTACTTAACACTTTGTTTGTAAATTTTCCTTTAGTAAACTACCCAACTTTTACCCCCACTTTTCTTCTCGTACCCTATGATTAAACTACCAAACTTTTTTATCACATCTCCTCTCTCCTATCCTCTAATCAAGTTACCTCTCTTTTCTATCCTTTCTCTTCAAACCTTTTTATTGATTTACCTAATACGCTTTTCTCTCTTCCTGAACACTTATTCTATCATCTGATTTTATTTTTGTCTCCACTCGTAATAACCTAAGATTATATTTCCTAACAACTTTTTCTGTTTCCTTTCTTACAACACTTCAATGAACAACTCAACATTTCTTTGAAGTTACTAATCAAAATGTAACGTTCGTATGAAGGTAGGAACGATCAGAATGATATTGTAGATCCCCTTCCATTTTTCTTCCCGACTTACTTTGATGGGTCCATCATTTCATACGCTATGTTTATAACTTCCAACCAGGTCAACGCTTGCTCGACAATTTCACGCAGTTCTCATCAAGTAAACACCCAAGACGTAAATTGTTTATAGTTTCTGAACTGACAATTCCTCAAGAGGTTCAAAGAAACCATTCGAGGTCAGCAAGAAACGCTTTATGGTTTGCATTCTGTCACTGGGTTCCAGTAAACTTGAGAATTATAAACTTGAGAAAATAAATAAAAGTCACATAACTCAGCGGTAGATATGTCTCCTGCAGTAGACCACTTGACACGAAAAGTCGTGACGATATTTATATTTGAAGTTAGATTGTCATTCCTAATTAGGATCGTTATAGTATGGGAACAGTCGCACTTATCAGTCGTGCAGAAATCCTTCAAAGTTAATGGATATGCACACACATACATTCACAAAGATATATATATATATATAAATATATATATATATATATATATATATATATATATATATGATGTGTACTTTAGAGAGTGAGACAGACTCGGGAGTGAAGTTTTTGGTGGTAAGGTTTAATAATCCTTATATGTCAATAGTCCATACATGTTTCGGGATTCTTCCCATCATCAGTGGTGTGTATATGTGTATATGGTGTATATATATATATATATATATATATATATATATATATATATATATATACATATATATATATATACATATATATATATATATATATATACATATATATATATATATATATATATATATATATATAATTATTCTGTCATCCACATACAGCTGATTCGTTGTAGTACAAATCCTCAGTGTGGCTATAGACAATCAATTATCCCATTCAGTACCACGAGGCAGGATTGAGACCTTCGCTTCAGGAGGCTGGTATCCAACCGCTGAGCCACGGAACTGGACGGTCAGTAAGGCTGAATTTAAGCAATATATTCTATTTTTGCTTAAATGCCCCATCCACCAGAATGCTCTATCCCTATCGAAGAGCATTGCATATATATATATATATATATATATATGTATCAAGATCCATATGCACACAAGAAAGAGCACATACACACTGATTTATATGTAAACATACACGTATATACAGAGGAAACGATTTGCACATATCGATACATAGATATATAGATATATATGGACACAAAGCCACATATAAATATGCATACAGAAAAAGATATGAACATACATATTCATATCAGTATATGCACGCCTACATACGCATATATATATATATATATATATATATATATATATATATATATATATTATATATATATATATATATATATATATATATATATATATATATATATATATATATATATATAAACAAATGTATATCCATATATACGTACAACAGATAGCCTACTACTGTCTCGTAACAACTGAGCATGTTAGGATCTTAGGTGTTTACTGATTTTAGAAGGCCTTCCGTACTTGAATGCTGCAGTTATGGGTAAGGAAAAAGATTCAAATTATATTGATGAAAGCCAAATCGTACTTATTATGGTGCTCCCGTTCGGCATTAGGTGGCAAAAACTTATCATTATGAAATGAAAACAAAAGTTTTCATACGTATTAATATTGGGACCATCCTCATCTTGGTTGTTTTTCATACAACCTTTCAGCCGTTGTACTCTACGGCCTTCATCAGGTATCATCGGTTAGGTGTGGGGAAGTAACGAACCGAACCCTTTATTCAACCGACAGGGGTATATTGACTGGACTCCCCAACGAAGATGAGGATGGTTTGTATATTAATAGAAATAATAATAATACCTCATCTCAAAAATTGAGGGATGTACTAAAAGTTTTCATGTCAAGTGTGAGCGAGCAAACAGAAAGACCACTGCGACATTAATTGCCTATCATTTCAATAAAGCTGAAGGTAAGACTGCGTCATATATATATATATGTATTCTTCAACGCATTTATTAATTGGTTTGTTTATATCTTATTCTCAATCAATGATTCACAGATCGTGTTCATGTCAAACGTGACCTCAACACAAAACAAAAATGGTCATCACGCCTGAATATCCTCATTCTATTCCGTCCTCGGACGGCAACGGCTTCCGTCCTTATCAGCGTTGGCAGAGACTCTGAAATGAGTGATTGCTTTCTCTCCTGAAAACAGAGACGTATTCTAATCGATACCCTCGGGGGTCAGACTGGGCCAGCAGCTATTCCAGAAACTTCAACGTTGTTGTAAAAGCCGTTTTCTAAACTGGTACTTTGTTTTTGGAATTGGATGTGAGTTTTGTGCCTAAGAGAACCAGGAATTAGTTTTCTTTCTTTTTCCTTCTCTATTCTTTCACTTCTTCTTTTAGTTCTGGCAATGTTTTTTCTACTTTTCAAATATTTTTTGTCTCAACTTTTTCATTCTCTTTTTCCGTCAGTTTTTTCTTTTTTGGTTTTCACTTTTTCTATACTTTATCTTCTTTTTTGGAAAATTCTTTTTCTACTCTCGTTATTCAAGATTTCCACCATTCAATTTATATCGTCCATTTATCTGTTTTATAGTTCTTTTTCTCTCTTTCTTTTTCCTCACTTCTTTTTTTTCTTCATTATAGTTGCATCTCTCCTTCTTCGTTCTTTCCTCCTTTCTTTCCTTTTTTTTCAGTTTGCTTTTTCACCCTTTCTTCCTTTTCTCTCTTTACTATTTTCACTATTCGTGGACCAATACTATCTTACTGTATTTTTTCTTTCTTTCTGTGTTCCCCTCTTCATTCATTCATTCATCAATTTCTCTATCTTATTGTAATTCTCCTTTTACTCTGTATCCAATCTCCTTTCTTCCCTTTCTGAAAAACAAATCTTTCTCTACTTTTAAAGGAATCCCTCTCTCTCTCTCTCTCTCTCTCTCTCTCTCTATATATATATATATATATATATATATATATATATATATGTGTATGTGTGTGTGTGCGTGTGTGAGTATACATCTGTATGTATATTTATATTTATATATGTACATATATATATAAATACTGTTTAACACGGTGGCAGGTGGCTTGCTGGGTCGCCTCTGTGACGGGGGAGCCCATAACTTGAACGTTTCTGCCATTCCTCCGATCACACATAGACAAAGAAGCGATAAATCTACCAAAAGATGTCAATACAATTTGTATTTTCATCAAACAGTCGAAAATGTTAACTCGTTTCATTTCCCCTTCATTTCCAGCCATAATCTCTGATCCCCGCCTTTTTGTCTGTCTACCGCCAAAAGTTATTAAGAACATCGGTGGCTTCGTATTATTTATGATTTCATCTATGTTTAAGCACTAAACGGAGTGAATAATTTTATCACCTTTTTGTCTGTCTTTTGAGCAAACAAATATGAATAGATATTTTGAAAGCTCATCTTTTCTTAACGCCGAGTAAAAGTTTCTTTTCAATTTCTGTCCAAAACTTGTTGACTGTAATAACGAATTTGAAAAATAAATGTTTTCCCACCTTCAATACAGAAGCCATTAATTATTTTGTGACTCAACCATATAATCACGCATGGATGAACGCATTTGAAATAGATAAATATTTACATTTTTTTTTTCTTTTAAAACTCAGTAAAACCTTCAATGTCTTACCAACTGCCATGATTAATAAAGACGGGAACGAAAGATAGGAAAGACGAAATAACCATTAACTCTCAATGCCCGATATTCAGGATGATAAACCCCGATATGAATAAACCATCTGAAATGATATTTCAAGACACAAAAAGAAGATAGAATGGACGAAATGACCTAGGCGTGGTTGAGAACAGGACCCAATAAGATAGGGTTACAGGCTAATTATTGATAAGATATCTGATCCAATGTATGTACGTGCGTATGTAAGCACCTATCTATCTATTCATCTGCCTATCTATCTTTCTATGTGTCAATCTATTTTTCTATGCACAATAAACACTGACACATGCACACACATACATATCATCTGAATTTCATGGAAAGAGATGGTACCAGATAGACAGGCAGCGAATTCCAGCAATGATTTCAACATTTGAGATATTTTCACTGCATAAGGATCTGGATCTGATGTGAAAATAGAAAGTCTTAACCCATATCCCTTGATATTGATCAAGGGCAAAGTGTTTGTGAGTATGTGTGTTTGTGTAGATCTGTCTATTTGTCAATCTCCACACTGATAAACCAAAACAGTGTGGGTCACCCATACAGGTATACATCATAGAAACTATTAAAATTACTCAAATGGCAATGGGCAGGCCATGTTGTAAGAATAGAAGACAACCGATGGACATCATGACTCACATGGATCCCCAGAGATCACATGAGAAACACATGCTGGAGAGATGAACTAGACAATTTCAGGAAATACTGGCTTCGCGACGCCTACGATAGGGAATTGTGGCGAATCCTAGGGAACGTCTATGCCCCAAAACGAGCATTAAAAGACTGATGATGATGATGATGATGATGCCCTTATTAAACAGTTTTCACCTGATCAGGTATGGATTCTTAAATACTACTGAATGTTTTCTTTGAGTTTCAGGGCTTTTACCTTCTGCGTCACATAGTGGGTATTCTGTGCAGCAAATCCATTTGCTCAACACATTCCTTATGTGCTCAACGGAATCGAGATCTTTGAGATTTGCTGGTTAGGGCAGGACAGTGAACTCTCCTTCGTGTCTTTGGAATCATTTAAGTAAAAGCCACGCAGTTTTGCAGAGCACATCAACTCCTTCAAAGATACAACTGTCATCTTAGAAAACCGTTGCCACAAGCGGGCCTATTTATCTTGAAGTAGGTGGTGCACAACAGTACCTCGAGGATGAATCATAGGAGCCAGCGTAGCTTTTCACAGTGCACCCAGATACCTTCGTTTCCACACGATGAAGATACACGCATACCTCTCTGTCCAATTTATTCAGGAGAAAGCGAGAATCGTTAAATAAAACATCGATATTCCGATTATGAAAATGCAATCCCGACGCTTGCATTTCTATTGAAGATACTTTGGGCGATGGACATGGGTTATGATTACTTTGACTGGCTTGCTGCCGAGCAGAATCATATAATCTTTAACTTTTGTAGAACGTTCCTTCCTTATTGAAGCTTTCTGCATGTTGTGCCACAGCAGCTTTTCTTTTGTCTTGTATTTGACAGAAAATCTCTTGTTTACCCCTCCAATCAATTTCTCAATTTCAGGATTTTCTCTCATCGAACTATTACTGATAAGTAAATACAACTGACCGTGAGCATCCCACAGGCCCTGCACTTGAAAATGGTCTCACCTAGTTCCCCGGCTTTAAACATTTGACATTCATCAAATTCATCAAAATATTTCTATTGCCCATAACTGTGGCATCTGAAACATCAAAATGAAGTAGTTGAGGCCGGTTACTTGCTTGAATACCTCCAGCCCAAAAACAATTGTTACGAAACAGGAGCTGTCATTTTCTCAAGGTTTCGTCGATCGTAATATTTTGGCTCATCGGCATACATACATCCATGGAAAAAAATTATTTCGTGGAGTGTTCTTTCATTTACTACATATTTTGAATCAGGATTCTCTTTCATTTTATGTTATCTAACAAGTATGATATTGAACATTAGACTTTCCAAATAATTACAACTTGGGATCAATAGTATGTGTCATCAATCTGTACTTGTGGGTACATTTCATTTAATCTTATATGGCGAAAAAAAGGATTAAAGTAGTGAGATAAAACTGGAAAATGCACATCATCCCAAAAATTTAATCAGGTCTTCTTTAATCCATGGTATATCTCATCAAGTAATGTCAGTGTAATTTATAGATAACTTTGGGAGATATTATGTTGATGAATAGACGGACAAAAACAAGTTAATTCCTATACTTATTCAAGCTCTGTTGGCAAAACTAGGGATCAACAGAGGAAAAAACGATGAAATTCTTTTCAACAAAGATTTTGATCAGACCGTGTAAATACAGGATGTTTCATATTACTTCCCTCAATTGATAACTTGATGTTGTTGGAAATGTTGATGTTTCTCGAGTGTCTCTTGGAGATGACAATGACATATTTATTTGGAAAGCCTTTTCTGATTCACTGGGCAGAAAATTGGCGGGCAGACAGAGTTTCACATCTATTGACGCAGAAGAACCAAGATTAATCAAAGAATCACTGACCATTCCAAGGAGATGTCTCAACATCTCTCAAAGACAATCAGGGGAAAAAGACGTCGGATAAAATGATAGCCCGATGGATAAATTGAAAAGTGAATCATATTTTGGTGTGCATTTGTCAGTAGAAATCTACCTATTGGCGCAGACCAAACAAAACCAAGGCTTACAATGCAAAATATGAAGTATAAATTGACGTATTGTTTAAAATCATATATATTTATATATGTATATATATATATATATATAATCTTATATTACAATATATATATATATATATATATATATATATATATATATATATATATATATATATATATGAATCATTTCGATCTTTAGAAAATTGAATTAAACTAATATTAGTTACAAATTATTTTATTTACGTTGTATGATTCTCAGTTGGAGTGCCGATCTTTCTGTTACGTTCTATGTTTAGCTCAGACTATGTAACGTGCGCATGAGAGGATTTGAATATATCATCGAATCAAATGGCAATGGACTGGTCTTGAAGCAAGAATATCAGATACCAAGACATCGAGATTCAAAATTATGCGGAACGTTGCCGAACAATACTTTCTGAACTCAACTATTCAGTCATGCCATCTTATATTTTAGCGGCCAAAATTTTGTGATTTCTTGGGATCTATGCAACATAACCAATGCATTGCCATCGGGGCTTTCTGGTGGATTTTATCTTATCTTTGGCTCCTGTTTCTTCTCCAATGTACACTCGCTGTTTTGTGATATCCCGATAAGTGACTATTGGGAGAATGCATTGGCTGTAAACCTTTTTTATTCTATTCCAATAAGATGCTCTTAAAGGTTGAGCTTGCTGTACTGAAAGAATGCCATCGTAGTGTGAATGTTTGCTTGATTTCATCGGTGAGCACTGCCAGACACGAACTAAGGGGCTGATTTAGCATAGACTTACATAGTAAATTGAATCCCTATTTACACTGGATCCTTTTTTGGGATGGAGATTTTTTTCAAATATTTCTAGACATAACAAATAAATGTGTAAATTTTCAGCCTTCCGGCTCCATTGATGCGGACTGTATGCATGATACATATACGCATAGTCAGCCAAATCATCTGAAACACTAAAGAAATGTATGCTATGTTTGGTTGTTGCTTCAAAACTCATTGATCTTAGGGTTTTTTTTATCTTAAACTTATCATCAATGCGAAGTTGAATTACATTGTAGTGTTCACCTTTTCCAGCAAAAGAAAATCATATATATACGGAGTTATCTGCCCTTTGGAAAGGCTCTACTTCTAGCCCCTACATCTCTGTAGAAATGGTAAATTCCTTGTTCCCCTTTTGACGTCACACAGAACTGTCAATCAGATAGCTGATTGTTATCTTTACGATATTAAAACTATGGTAGTAAATCTCTCTCTTTCTTCTGTGTTCCAACGGCCTCGAGGTAAGCTCTTCTCTTCTCTCTCTCTCTCTCTTTTCTCTCTCTCTCTCTCTCTCTCTCTCTCTCTCTCTTTTCTTAGGTTAGTTAGTATAGTTTTTATACACACTTTGTTCTTACACATGCATCATCACATATTCATCTCAAGAACCCATCCTTTCCTAGTTAAGCACCCTCATCGTAGTTAGGTCGGACTTCCTAAGATAACTTCATAGTAGCTGCAACTAGGATGACCAATCTGACAGACATTCCATAGACTCTATCTCACATTTACTTAGTGACATTCCTTTCTCCTCATCCTTCCTATCTCTACATCTTTCATCCTGGTAGATCCCTCCACATATCCGTGTCGACAGAAACTCCGGTTCTTGTTTATTTTAATTCACTCATGAATTAAACTTGACACTGTTGTTTATTTCTTTGTTTGTTCTTATTTCCACGTTTTGTTAACAATCCAACTAACTGTGTACTAACCTTGTTTTTGTGCTTAAGTAGTGAACACGCTACTTACCAGGATTTATCTCCTTAGATCAATTCTGGTAATTTATATTGGTGGTGGGAGGGGCTAATATATCTAGCAGCCCAAAAAATACTTTGACATTTGTGAGAGCCACGAGAAATCCAATCGTCCGGACTAAAAGAGCTTACAGACCATCATTTTCCAGAAAATCTGTTGTATATCTGTATCATCAAACGTTCTCTCTCCCGTATCGTCATGCCATTAGTTGAGTCAGAATATTTATGCTATCTAAAGGAATGTGAGTTTGGACGAATTAACAAATCACTAATTACTTTTATTAACTTTCTGGAAGTTCAAATTGAACACGTGAGGAGGATGAGTAACGTGGAAGTTTTGGAGTTAATTCAATAATATCCTTCGTCTGAGCTGTTATCACTAACCAAATTTCTAAAGCTAATTTGCAAATTCCCATCTGCAATAATGCCAATGGCTGTTTCCCAACCTCAGAGACTCCGATTCAGTTGTCTCCCCTTTGCATGTTACATGAGAGAGTCAAGGATAGAGTTGCCAATCCAGGTTTTTGCTTGTTTGGGGGGGGGTTCTACTTGGGTTTTTTTTTTCAAATTCGTTTATCTGCTGTAGACAATATCCAGATCTTTTAACATTTTTTGTTTTAATGTCCACTGCTGTCAATGGATATTTTTTTGTTTTTTTTATTTTTTGAATCCATAAGTGACATTCTGAGTCAGATCCAAATTGGCAAATCTGATCAAAGTACTTAACCATGACCCCCCCAGACAGTCTGCTGGCGGCATTTCACCTTCCATCTTTTTCTTATCTATTTGAGTCTATCTATTGAAGTAAAAATTGGCGTAAAATGAACTTATGCAAATTAATAATGCATTAATATTATATTATTATGCTAAAGTTCACTCTCCCTAATCAGAACCAGAGTTGCCAATTTAGCACTTTTTCCTGCTAAATATAGAACGTTTTTTAGGGGGGGGTCGAAATTTCCATATCTAGCACCATCTTTACCACATTACAGAAACAATTTCCCAGTAATTTTAGCCGATATAAGCTATTTTCTAGCTTTTTACGGGCATGCTAGGCAATTTTAGCCATTTAAGCAATTGAAATGAAAAAAAAATTTTGTTTTTAGCACGTTTTTTTTGTTGTTTTTTGATGCTTCTTGAAGACAATTTAGCGCGAAAATGATGTTGTGTTGGCAACCCTGATAAGAATACAATTAGACAGCGTAGAATATTTATGCAAATTAACGTTCCAATAATTACCTGCATTAACCTCTCTGAAAGTTGAATTATCGAAACACCTGACGAGAATGAGTGAATGGGGAGGTTGTGAGGTTAATTGAATAATTTACTCTGTCTAACCTCTGATGACTGTTTAAACTTTATAAAGTTACAAGACAAACCCAATGACCCGCTGGCTCACCTTTCGGATAAATAATAAATGCAATCTCGTGTGACCAGAATAAACTATAAATTTTTAAGGCCTTATTGAAATCGAATTCTTCACGCATTTGGAAGAAAAATAATGAATAAATAAATAAGGTCACCACCTCAAAATTAGAATTCAAGAGTTATCTCCCTTGAGAAACCAGTTCAGTACAGGAGTGTGCGCAGACTCTATATCTCCACTATCATTATTAGGAGGGGAGAAGAAGAAAAGTCAGGTAGTTTATCGAGAATGTAAGTAGGGAGAGGAGAAAAGGTATTCTGTTTGTTTTTTTTAATGAGAAGGTAGAAAATGGAAATAGGGGATATAAAGTTAGGTAGTTACATGATGTGAGAAGGGTGGGGCTGATAATTGCTATCGTTACTCCAAGTGTCACAGACACAGCCCTCCATATATATATATATATATATATATATGTGTGTGTGTGTGTGTGTGTGTGTGCGTGTGTGTGTGTGTATATCACCGAGGGATTGTAAGTTTGAACAAAGTAACGAGTCAGTAATTACTAGAATATTGTCTGAAAGTTTCAAATTTCTGTAGATGTGACGGGGTCGAGTCACGGGGAAGTTTGGGTGTTAATTAAATAATTATCTCCGTGTGACATCTGTTCGAACTTTCAAAAGTTATTGGCACATTACTACCTATACTGATGCCAACGAATGTTTCCAAACAGTAGAGAACGTATTAGTTTTTCAAATGCTTAAGAGAAGACGCTGGATTGTGTGTTTTTAGTGTTCAAGTCGATTTTGGACAGAGGTAATGTATTAACCCGTGTTTCTATGTCAGTTTGTCTTTTTGTTATTTGATTGTTTAAGGTTATCGTTACGTTGAAGCAACTACCCTATCGGTGGCAGGTTCGATTCCTACAACAGTCCCTTTTTTTTTAATTGTTTTTAATTGAGTTATATATTAACCATGTAACGATTGGATATCATCTCAAATGAGTTTTTATAAAACACAATTTATAAATCATTCTGTTGGACTAAATATGTCCATTTCTTAAATACACACACACACACACACACACACATATATATATATATATATATATATATATATATATATATATATATATATATATATATATATATATATATATACTGATAGATAAGTATACAGATGGATAGATGGATAGAAAATGGACAGATGAAAATGGTGGGATAATAGATAGAAAGCACTTTGGACTAAGCAGAACACCACACGTATAAAGATATAGACGAACTGATATCAATTCATTAGATTATTATAATCTATAAAGGAACCGAAATGGATAGAACCATAATGAGGCAAGAATCTCAACAATTTACTTTAAGGTTCAGTAGAGATATCAGGATGATTCTGATCCTCTCATCACAAGAGGTCATCATCCGGGCTCTGTCAAGTTGAATACTTTCAACTACAACGATAGATAACTTTTCTAATGGATCCATGAATGGCTCAATTGAACTTTTCATTGAATAATAATCGTTTGCATGTGTCTACTAAGAAAGTTGTTTGGCAATATTCATATTTATATATGTGGGAGGCGTCAGTTTAGTTGTCCCTGTGGGTTTCAACATTTCATATCAACAAGTTTGTCTCGTTTTTATCTTATGATTACACCCTTGGCAAGATGCAAGTCTACCGAATGGATACCTCCACCCTAATCACAAAGATTAGAGTGTACTCAATTAGCTGAAGAGTGCACACGGAAAATTTAACTTAAAGAGATTTCTACTCTCTCCATTCATCATCATCATCATCGGCCCTTTAACGTCCGCCATTGGACATAGACCTTCCCTTGGATTCGCCATACTTCTCTTTCATAGGCATCGCAGAGCCAGTACTTTCTAATCATCACTCATACCAGGAATTTAAACCAGGACGTTCATCCATTTTCTGGACGTCTTTAAAAGGCAAATAATAGGAAGGAACAAGGAGATGTATGGTTTATTAGTGAAATTTGAATTATGGGTAGGCTAGATGGTGTATTATCATACGAAATAATTATACTTGTGTGCTTATTGTGTGAGTATATAAACATATCACAATGCATACAGATTTTCTCTACTATCCAAAAGTTGTCCTTCCATATGATAATAATTTGAGTGCTTAAATGGCTTAAAGTAAAGAAGCAATTGCCGTAATTTATATATGGAATTATTCCAGCATTTCCTCCTACGTTATACATAAATTATATATATCAGCCCATCATCAGAAAATAGGTATAAAAAAAAATTTTCAAGTTGCCTTGGGCGATAAGACAATTAGCATTCATACATATTTAAAATTTAATAGCGTTCCCATACCTATACTTTTTAATCGGCAATCAAAAAATTATAATCCGTAATGCTTACAATGTTTATATATATATATTTATATGAATATATATATATATGTATATATATATGAATATATATATATATATATATATATATATATATATATATATATTGTACAAATGAGGTTTGTAATATAACATTATACAATGCAATGTAAGATAAAGATATGTTCAATTTTAAACTCCAAGATTCAAGTTGATTTAGAGTAGAGCTTGAAATATTGTAGAAAGTAGATTCGCTCCACAAACACGTTTATGTTTCTGCCCTCCTTGAGCTTCTTCAGATGAATGATTATGCATGTTTTAGATTCCTGTTTGAGGAATCTGGGGAGAGTCTTGTCGGTGTCGCTACAAGTGGGAAGAGTTTTTACTTTTGTTTTATTTTTCTTGTTTTTTTGTTGTAGTGTGTGTGTTTTGCTGGTGGTTATAAGTTACGAGTCAAAAAGTGTGGACAATGTAGGGGAATTATTCATAACTGGATGCTGGAATACCTTCTATGGGATGTTTTGGTCTTAACTTTGATTTTTGCATTGAATCTATTGCCTATCTTGGTGTCAATTATGACTATAGTGGATCGTATTGTTCTTAATTTACTTAGACTCGTGAAGGAGTAGATAATGTTGATTACACGTTTCTTCATGATGATGGGTTTGTAGATTAACCGTCAATATTACCTTTAGGGTACCAATGTATGGGTTGTTGAGTTATGTAGGTTGATAAAAAATGTGACCGATGCCAACATTTTAGTGCAATTTCATCTTTTTTTGTTTCTGTTTAATAAATCTACTTAGTTTTTTTTTAGTTTTTAGTTGTTTTTTTTTTCTAAAAACCTAAGGTATATTTAGCAAACAGGAAAAGGCGAATTTACTTTCTACTCTATATACATATATATATATATATATATATATACTTTTTTATTTTCATATATATATATATGTATACTTTTTTATTTTCATTTATATATATATATATATATATATATATGTATATATATATATATATATATATATGCATATATATATATACATATATATATATATATATATATATATATATATATATATATATATATATATATTGTGTGTGTGTGTGTGTGCGTTTAAATAGTGTTCAGTAATTGAAACTTAGGATACTCGACACTGACAGTTTCAAAACCTATTTGCACAAATCGTTTTCCTAAAATGAATTATTGATATATTTTGGCTCGAAGGCAAGACAACGATTTATTAGTTACGAATTTCATCTCTTTTTTCATCCTGATCGAATCAGAAGGGGTTTAACCCTTCAACCGATTATTTATAGTGAATAGCAATTATGCCAAGATTCTTTTCTGAAAACTTATTCCATTAAAGAAATGAGATGTTTGACTTACGAAGGGCCATTGATAAGTTCGTGGCCTACGGTACAAGGTTTACACAGTTCCAGCTAAATTTGCATTCAGTTCAACTCAAATAGCGACACAAAAAGTTTCAAGTTTATGTTCTTTATTCTATTCTCGAGATCTGATACACGAGAGGCAACGATGGTTGAGAAATAGATCCCATACCATTCATTTGACTGAGTTTGGAGAAGTGGGATTAAAAGTTTCGTGCCATTCTGTCATTTTCACCAGATAACAGATTTTTTTTTCAAGCATGTCGAACTTCATACCACAAATAAAATGTTCAAAGATATATAAGCTATAATATGTTCTTTGACTGAAGTGTGACTACCAAATTTACGAATTGTTTACAGATAGCCTATTACAATAAGAGATTTTTTAAGAAAAATCATTGCTTCGAATGAATCATTTTTGATTGAATAATTACTGTTTCTGTTTCTCTGAATTTTTGAGATGAGGTATTATAAATCGGACAAAACGTTGTATGAAAAACAAGCAAGTTGAGGATAGTCCGAATAATAATAGAAATAATTACTGTTTCTGTTGTATAAATAATCTTTCATCATAATATTCAAAAAAGACATGTCATACGAATGAGTATAACATCTACAGTATACCCCGTAGGACTTCACATAGTCATATGGTACACAAAATCATTTATTTGTATCTTTAGTGATTGTGTAACCTCTTGGAAGAGTGCTAGCCCATGCATATGCAGTAAGTTCACGTCAGAATTCTACCAAATTAAATCAAAACTGTCCATCACGTTCTCGGTGTATTCAAAAATGGCTATATACTTTCCAGGTAAACCTTGAATACTTATATCTTCTCTTCTTCATAATTCAATCTAATTCAATGTTTCGAATCGAATGGAGGGTAGAAAACAACCAAATTAAAACCACCAAGATATTGATCTCTAATCCGGGTAATGCCAAGATTCAAACAATTTCGAGAAAACATCTAACGCTCACGGTTTGCAAACCAAGATTAAACTCTCCCCGTAAAAGCATTCCATCAAGTTCAAAATATGGGGAAAAGCATTTCCTTTGAGACACAGGAAACTTGGCTGGCATAGACAGACTGATCAATCTCCCGAAATTCCATGAACGTTCGGGTACCAATTCGAATTCGCATATGACCTGATGTCTAACTGGTTGAATGAATATTTATAGGTGTTTAGTGAGAGTTTTATGCATTAAATGTTGCTTTTTACTTCAGTCTGTGCAAATGTATCTTTCATGATAACACATACTTATGTATGTCTCCATTCGAATAGTTTCTGCCCAAGAAAATAGGAAAATACATGAAGTTTTCATACACACACACGCACGCACACATATATATATATATATGTATATCTTTTGAGAATTACGTAATTGCATTGACAGATATTGGGAAATGGGTTACAGACCAGACGTGAGACGATAAAATCTCTTGGAAAAGTTTTTTTAATGTTTAATGTTAAACTGTAAAGTGCCGTAGACTATTTACATATATACATTGCTATCACCCAAAGAAAAAAAATATCCCATAAAAACAACTCTCCAGTGGTATGTAAAGATGGGATGGAATCAGAACAGTTGTCTGATTATCGCATTGGCGTAAAACTGATAAATTACAAGTAGTAAATATCTATACACACACACACATATATATATATATATATATATATATATATATATATATATATATATATATATATATATATATATATATATATATAAAATGCGTTATGTAATACTTTTCCCTTTTTGTAGTAAATATATATATATATATATATATATATATATATATATATATATATATATATATATATATATATATATATATATAATATATATATATATTTCAATAACTTATATATATATATATATAATGCTCTTCCATAGGAATGAACCACTCTGGTGGATGAGGATTTTCTACGTAAATGAATATATCGCTTAAATTCAGCCTTACTGACCACCCAGTTCCATAGTCCAGAGGTAGGATATCGGCCTTAGATGTGAGGGTTTCAATTCTGGCTCACGGCACTGGATGGGTTAAAAGTCTATAGCCACCCTTAAGGGATGTAATACATCGAAACAGCTGTCTGTGAATGACACAACACTATATATGTATATATATATATATATATATATATATATATAACGCTCACTATTCAGGGTTGAGCTCTCTTTAAGTGAGATAACTTTTCCATAGGAAATGAGCACTTGAACGAGGAATTTAACTTATAATAACTATAGATTGTATGAATTCAGCCTTACTGACCGTCCAGTTTCGTAGCTCAGCGGTAAGATATCAGCCTGGAGCGAAGGTTTCAAACCTGCCTCGTGGTACTGGATGGGATAATGGAAAGTCTATAGCCACTGATGAGTTGTAATACTACGAAACAGCTGTCTGTGGATGACACAGTTATATATATATATATATATATATATATATATATATCAATAACAGAAAATTTTGAAAGTTTTCAAATGAAAAATTTTTCGAAGTTCTCAAGCTCTCTGTACTATATATATATATGTGTGTGTGTGTGTGTGTGTGTGTGTGTGTGTCTGTAAAAGAAGGGTGTTAGTGATGATGATAGAGTGATGATGAGAGATGTCGTTGGAGTAGCTGGCCACAGGGGAGAAAGCGGCTGAGGGAATCAAACGCAATTCACACATTTAATCAACGGGAAACACACGTAGAGAAGTGATAGCACTAGGAAGGGAGTGTTAGGAGGAAGAGGGGATACCCGATCACATAATTCCTTCGTGCCATTTTTCGAGAAACGTTAGAGGTAATTGTCACGTGATGCAAACAATATTTCTGTGAATAACCCTTAGAACAATATTTGTACAGTAATGTACAACCGAAATCCATACATGCCGATTTTGAAGCTTCAAAACTATTAGAATAGACGTATTTTTTCTTTGCGAGGTAATTGGTACTTTTTGATCTCGCTGTACTTAAATGAAAGAAAAAAAGGAATTCTATCTGCTAGTGAACACATCAATCATAAAATAGATGCCAAACACCCTTTTCTAGTCAGCACGTTAGAGAATTGTTTCGCCCAGAGGAAAGCGTTGAAAAAGTAAACGGAAGTTGATTGTCACGAAAAGTGTCTTCAAAGGAACTTAACAGTTTTCTCCTCAGAATTCAATAATGCTTTGTTTTTTTTCCACAAAAGAAACAATTTAGTTTTCCGTTTAAACACTTCGAAGTCTGGCTCAAATACCTGTGCGTTGATAGTGCGAAAAAAATGGTGAACATATTCTCCTCTCCTAAATAAATAGTCTAACTTTATGATATGAACAGAGACTTTTGATCCGTATCTTACAAGTAGTTCGGAAGCATATGATGTCTGTCTCGAATTTATAATCGATGGGAAATTGCAAAAGGACAGTTATTTCTGTACAAGTGTAAAACGGAGTGTGTGTCCGGAAATAATCCGCCCATCTTGAATGCCTTTTGAACGAGTCACAAGATATTATTGTTATTTGATGTAGTGGTGTACCTTTATTTGGCGAAAAATTTATCAACCAGGCTTACCCATCCCTCAGTCAGGATTCAGGTCCATCTGACGTGGTTCTTCTAAAACTAAAAACGACGTTGCAAGCTACAATAGATCCCCTAGTAGGTTGTAACTCACAACTTAATCCGCTGGTTGATGAAACAAGCTTGTTGAACAGTCTAGCTCTCCCGGTATGCATGTGTATCAATCAATTATATATGATTCTAAAATGCAAAGGCCTATATAGGGGGAAATGTATATATAAGCTACGATAGCCATGCTCTTCAAACTCTGGAAGGAAACCCTCGGGTAGATAGGGAATTGTGCGCAAGCAAATATATTGCTTAAAATCAGTCCAGTTCAGCGTAGGGCTGGGTAAAATGCCAGCTTTTAGATCTGAATCGAAAGTTTTGATCAAAAATCGTGGTACTGGATAGTGCTGACCCGGGGTGCTATTTATTTGCTGTCCCACCACAGCAAAATGTGACACATGGTCGAGCTTAATGTGGGGAAAATAGGAGCCCTCCATCCAAAAATGGCTCCAGCCGATGCGACTTTAATTGCAAGCGACCATAGAAGTTGAAACAACCTCCTCCACGAAAGTGTCCATTTTGGGACCTGCTCCGTTAAGTGCGATGGACATACGACACAAGGTCGAGCTTATCCGTCCAAAAATGGCTCTAGCCGACGCGATTTCGGTTTTGCAATGCAACCAAAGCAACCTCCGCCACGAAAGCGTCCACTAGGGGACCTGCTCCGTTAAGTGCAATGGAGCAGTGCTGCTCCGGGGGAACTGACCCCCTGCAGCTGGGCTGAGTAATAATAGGAGAGCCGAAAGGCCTTTAATGCGCTTAGCAGTGGTAACCTCAGTAAAACCTCATTGGCTGATGCACTACACCGGCGCACTCGGTATTGACACCATTCACAACCCCCAATCTTCGGCCCATTCGAGGGGCAAGTGTCAGTAGCTGCACCTCAGGCTATGCCGTGGAACAGATACTCCACTTTGATCCCGAAAAAAAACGCCCCAAATAGGGCGTGGACTGGCCTGTTTGACAGTTTATCGCGTCGCTGAAGAGTTGTAATACAACGAAACAGCTGTGTATGGATGACTTAAATATTATTTTTTAACTGCAGATATCAGCTGAACATATTCACTACATCCAAGTATATATATATATATATATATATATCAATAAATAAATAAATAAATAAATATGTGTGTGTGCGTATATATATATATATATATATATATATATATATATATATATATATATGTACATATATATATGTGTGTGTGTGTGTGTGTGTATATATATATATATATATATGGATGTAGCTTAATAAGTGATTATGTTCTGCTGATACATGCATTTTTTGTTTATCATCATCAAACGTTTGGCGTTCGTCGTGGAATATACACCATGCAGATGTTTGCAGACCACTCTATCGTTGGCGTCGCGGGACCAATACTTTCTAAACTTGTCTCATCCGTCCCATGATTTTATTTTTTTTTACAGTTTCGCTCATGGTATCTCGGGATCCATATTGAGTCGTGATGTCCAGCGGCTGTCCGATATTCTTGCAACACGACCAGCCCATTGCAATTTGAGCTTTTTTATGTCTGAAACTTGTTTGTTTTCTAATATAATGCGCTGTTTTGTAATCTCTCCATGTGACGTTGAATACGATTCTCTCTTGAGCGTGTTGCATGGTTCTACACACACACACATATATATCGTAACGTCCAATACAAACTTCTCATATTTTTACACATAATAATAGAATTCATGAAATGGTTTTCATGTTCAAATTGGTTACTTGGGTGTCACTAACCCCAAAATGATGCCGTAGAAACTGCTATTTATTTTGTAAATATTGAGAAGGACTAGACATATGGCGAGAAGACATGACAACAGACCGATTAAAAGTTAAACCTTTTGGTGTTCATGGATCAGTAAATACGGTATGGAGAGACGAAAGACGGAAGGTAATCGAAGTCATATTTGAAAGAGAGAAAACTTTTGGCCATATATATATATATGTATATATATATGTGTGTGTGTGTGTGTGTGTATATATACTTGCTTACAGACATATCGATACCTGTATATCAGAGAATATATTCGAAGATCTACAGATTTCTTCATTGATATAAATATTTCAAGAAAAGAATGGTGATTCTTTTCATTTCACGTATTTCAAACCTTTTAAGTCTATGAGATGGAAGTGCTACAATACGAATCAAATTTATTAGAAATTCTTCTTTGCTGAAGATATTTTAATACATAGATATTTGTGATTGGCCAATCCTTGGAGAGGAGTCTGTCCTGAGGGAGTGCTTCTTAGTAGCCTCAAATTGCTCTTCTGTAAACATCTAAATGGAAAATGATTTAATAGGTTTCCTCGATTACCATTTGTTTTTAAGTAAGAGGTTTAATCATACAAGCTTAATACCCGTCCTACGGCTGTTCAAAACGTTTTGTTTGCAAGATCTGAGCTTATATCGAACATGATAGAGTTAATAAAACGTTGATGCCAAACATAAGATACCACGATACACACATCATTATGTAAACCTCTAAATCGTACATACATCTTCCTCGATTTTCTGAAGAGAAATGAATGGAGCGAATTCTATTCTTTCCAGCTGAGCGTCTCTTCGTTACTTGTTCGTAGCACTTTTGCATATCACTATACTTGAATCCTGAAGAATTGAGAATAATTTACGATGGCTAAAGAGGAAGGTGGTTCCTTTGTGAGATCTGGGTAAATTGTGCCCTGGAGCTCAGTAACCTCTATTCTTCGGGTCGCATAATCCTTTCAAGGTTCAAATATCTTGTTGGTAATGTTGAATAATTGCTGATCTGTTCTAACCACATTGCATGTTATTGGCAGAAACGATCATTTAATCCGGAAGAACGACGTTTATTAATGACTTCTTGATAAATTCGTTGAGGCGTGCGTAATTAAACATGCAAGAATAGACATGGAATTCATTCAATTGTAAAGTTGGGATTTGCCTCAGCCAAATCATGCCTGGTTCAAGTCTTGAGCTATGATAACCAATGAATTGTCTTGGGATGATAGTTTTCTCCTTTAGTAGAACCTATATCCCATGAAATAGATATATTGTTCCCTGCCGAAAGATACATCGGTCCCTGTCAAAACTAACAATGGAAGGAAAAGCTTTGAAATTCAAATACTGGTGGGACAAATGGAAACGGGTAAACGTAACAGTTACCTTCACGGAAAACGGAATCAGCAAAGCGAGTTGACACTAATGCTTCAGGAATGGATAGCATAGCGATTAGACCTCTCCAGCCAGGTACTGAATTCCATTTTTGTGAAAGTAACAAAAAAATATTTTGGGAATGTTCCTAGTGATCCCACATCGCAAAACCCCACCTGCTGCAACAATTATAAACGGACGTTCTTAGGCTATGGTCCCTAGCTTCACAAGAATTTTCGGGAATTTGCATTTAATATGTACGTATTTTGGCCCCTGTCTAAGTTGGCAATTGAAATAGAGGCTATTCACTTTTATGATAAACTGATCGGGCAAAAAAGTTAAGGGTAAGTGGATTAATAGAATGAACCTGGACACATTTATTTCTCGAATACCGAGGCAAGTTCGTGACCAGATATTTCATCAACGTACCTTGAGATGTAACAGAACGCGTTGAGATCGAATTCATCTCAAATCATTTCCCAAGGAATGTCTTCTACCCCAAATTCTGTCTACCTACCCCTTTCCCCATGAACATTACATTCTATGTTCCCTGTGTCCATCTTTTTTCCTGGTCCGATATGTGTCGTTCCTTCCTGAATAAGAAGAATGATAGGAATCGATTGTTATTCTGAAGAAGCAACGGGACCTTCAAACACTTTGAGAAAACGGAATGCCGATAGAAGCATAATCACATTATTTATATTTTGCATACACTTACATTATATATTTTGTACAATATTCAATACTTACGTGATGTAAAAGATGTTTTGATGAAAGATATTACTGCTGCTGGTGTCTCAATGTATGTCAAACTCAATATATAAACGGCGCCTGACGTAAGATATCTTAAGTGCTTTATTAGTATATGCCTTTCGAAACGGAATCAATTTTCTATACGATGATGTAATGTCAAAATTTAACTCAATTACGTTTGAGTTCTCCCTTAAAGGACTTCATTGTGTTGTTTTGACCTGCAGAAACCCCTCAAAAGATTGATCCTGAAACTGATAACCATGCACCGTACCTATGAGAGAATCGTGCTCAACCTCACATGGAGAAATCATAGAAAAGCACAGTATATTTGAGAAAAGACAGACGTAGAATAAATCATAGAAACCATTAAAAAAAACTCAAATAGCAATGGACATGATATATTACAAGAATGTTAGATAACCACTGGTCATCAGGGCTCACAAAATGGATCCCAGAGATCATATACAAAATTGTTGCCGGCAGGAAGTAAGATGACGTGACGATCTAGATAAATTCAGAAAGTATTGGCTCAGTGACGATGATAGGTCTGGTGAATCTTGGGGAAGCTTTTTGTCCAACGACTGACAGTAAAAAGCTGATATTTATGATAATGATGATGGGATCTGTTGGACCAACAAATTTGCTGTCGAGATCAACGATTTAGAAGAGTTCATGGTTTGCAAATGTGAAAATTGCTTATCTTTATGTAGCGAACTATTCTGACTGCGTTGAAGAAAACAAAAATGATATACTTTATCAATAAAACTTAATGATTATTCAATGGTTGGTAAGTAAGATACTATTTATCAATTTAGAGTGCTAGGATAATGATAATATTCAGAAGTAGAACCGATTAAATGTGTTCGTATACATACAGACACTCATACACACTCAAGTACACAGAATGCTCTTCCAACTCTGGAATGAAGCACTCTGGTTGATGAGGAATTATGCGTAAATGTATCGCTTAATTTGGCCCTTCTGACCGTCCAGTTCGTCTTGCAACAGGGGTGAGAGCATCTGCATCTAAGTCTGAAGCGAAGGTTTCGAACTTACCGAATGGTTCTGGAAAGGATATTGGATTGCTTATAGCCAACCTGAAGAGTTGTAATACAACAAAACAGTTTGTCTGTGGATGACACAATTATTATTGTTGTTGTTGTTGCAATGATAAAAACAATGATAATAACAGTTATTTTTTTAATACTAAAAAAGACAGTGGGCCGAAAATGCAGAGGACATTTTCCATGATGTATTATAAATAAAATTTCTATGTTTTGTTACATTTGAATGATACAATACCACGATGATTCAATGGAATTTATTTTCTACTTCAGCTCAATATCCAGAAAGAATTGAACAGAAAGAAGAAAAGATGCAAAGCAATATCATATTTCGATATTTTATAAATACGACACGATTACAAAATTACTAAAATATAACCGTAATTATTTTTACAGCAGGGATAAACTAGTGTTAACAATAGTGATAAGGAGAAATTAAAAAGATGACCGATGCTGTGTAGATGATGATGATGATGATGATGATGATGATGATGATGATGATGATGATGATACATAAAATTTGCGAAAGATTGGATGAAAAAGAGGCTAAATCTGAACACAATATACACTGATTGCCCTGAGCAGAAAAACATGTTGTTCGTTTGGAAGAACAAAGGTGAAATCGAAAAAAATATGAGCGGGAGGAATAACGTACAAAAACAAAACTGGATGAAACGAAACTCTAATGACACAAAAGACGGAACGAAACAAACAAAACTTCTGAAGATAAAAAAAAGAGAATTTTTTTTTCTCTCTCAAAACAAGTACGTTTTTGAATCGATAATTTGAGTCAGTATTCCATTTTTCTTGTCCATTTTGTAATACAGTTCCTGTATCTGATTACATATAATATTATATAGTACACACATGGGCACACACACACACACACACACGAGCACATACACATACACATGCACACACACGCATACACATATATATATATATATATATATATATATATATATATATATATATATATATAACCTAAGACTTGATACCTAACTGGACTTTCTCCCACTCAGCAGGAGGCCTCCAGCAGCCCTTATAACATATTTTACCCACAAGGCATAGCTCCTGATAGTGGACTCTGGTTCCACATGGGATTTTTAAACACATATTCACACAGCACAGACCACTGAAGATGGGAAGAATCCCGAAACATGTCTGGACCATTAACATCTAAGGATTAATAAACCTTACCTCTAAACACTTTACTCCCGAGTCGGTCTCACTCTTCACAGTACACATAATATATATATATATATATATATATATATATATATATATATATATATATATATATTGTGTGTGTGTGTGTGTGTCTTTAGGTAACGATCTTCAATTGATGTTGGTTAGAGTGAATACAATGGAGAAGGAAAGTCTCTATTGACCTTTTCCTGTTTATGTATAAGAGAACAAGCGTGTGGATCCAGTGAGGGCAAATAAAGTCCTAACGTTTGTGATTGAGAACTTTCAAGGACATTTTTGGCCATTATGAAGACCATAGTTAAACAATTCGTGTTACTTCTATTACTCATCTTTATTTAAATTTAGTGCTTGCCTTTGGCCCCCTATTGACATCTTGCTTAGGGCGGCATGCAAGCAGAATTCCAGGCTGGACAGTTATTTATTTGTGATTAAATACATTCAGGAGACCCGTTTCCAGACAGACTAGGTCTTCTCTAGTTATGGATTTTTTTTTAATTTTGTGATAAGGACAACTGAAATCTCAAGCTTTTTCAATGTTAATATTGTATAGTAAAAATGTATTATACGAATGCCAGTAGGACTGTCATGACTTACATTACGTGTGTTGATGTGAGCACAAATAGCACTTTCATCTGGCAAGTAACTGATCAGTCTGAGGAAGAGTGGATTACGGTTGGTCAACATATGAATCAGATGTTTTATAACATTGGAGACGTAATGTCAGAATTAAAAATAGATTTTGTAAATGACATTAGCTCTATTGAACAGACGTTTTCGAGGGTTAGCATTATTGATGATGATAATAATAATAATAATAATAATAATAATAATAATAATAATAATAATAATAATACGTTCTCTAATTGCAAGCACTCAGGGGCAAAATAAATTGAAGCTGAGAGACATCAATAAACAAAATTTTTTTCGAATGACTGCAGAAGAATTCCCGAATCTTATTAGGAAATAATTAAAATTTGTTTATTTCACTCGCCGAAATACTTGCTTGGAGTCAATGAAGCGTCATCATTTCTGGAAATAAGAATCGAAAACAGATATTGCTCCACCTATTAAGTCATTTTTTTTGTGAACATTGAATGGATTTTCTTCCATCCAAAAGGATCAGAGCTGAAAAGAGATATAATCATGATTTATTCATTCATAGGAGTAATCCTATCGAAAAAAATTTTATATGTAGAGATGGAGTGAAGTGATGACATAATGACCCAACAATTTATATGGGAAACATTTCGAGCGTTCCCAGACCAAATACTGGTGATAGAAGTATTTTAAGTTTCTTTACTGGTAGTATCGGTAGAACTGTGGATAACTGTAGCCATCTAAGTCCTTATATTTATGTTTGTTTGTGTTTCTGTGTGTGTGTATTTCAGCTCTCCTGGTCATACCGTTTTTTTTTACAGACTTTAAAATTGAGATCAGTGCTCCACTAGATCTCACCTAAAAATGTTTTCCTTCATGTTTGGAAAAAAAGCTTTTTCGAGATTATGGGGTTTCAGCTTGACAGATTTATTAACATCAAGATTCTGGAGGATTCAGGTGTTCATAAAGGTTTTTCAGTGGGAAACGCCAATAATGTTATTATTTTGACTATACTTATTTTTCAATTAGATATTTTTCAAAGTTTGACGCTATGATTGTAATATTATTGACTGTGATGGTGAGTGATTTTACTATTTCTTCTAATTATATAAAATACTGTCGCATCTTATAACTAATTAATGATCAGTAACTATTATTGGCTCACTTTAATAGACTGATGGCCAGAGTTGAATCAATACTTTCTAAACTAGTGTAGTTCGTCAAAACATCTTTTTTTGCCAGTCACCGTTTAGCATATAGTCTCTTCGGATCCATGTTGTGAGTTGTGATGTCCATCGGTTGTTTAACATTCTTGCAACATACACAGCCTATTGTCATTCGAGTTTTCGATTGGGTTAAATGATGAATAATAAGAAAAATTCGCAGCAGTTGATCTGAAACGGAAAAAAGGAATGAGAGACTCACTGACAAAGATTTCATTTTGATATCTGGATGAAAATAGTTGAAAATGAAATTCACGACATATTTTCTGTGGTGTGGCGGAAAACACACACACACACACAAACACACACACTTATATATATATATATATATATATATATATATATATATATATATATATATGTATATATATATATAAATATATATATATATGTATATATATATGTATATATAAATATATATATATATATATATATATATATATATATATATATATATATATATATATATATAATGTGTATTTTAGAGAGTGGGACAGACTCGGGAGTGAAGTGTTTGGTAGTAAGGTTTATTAATCCTTATATGTAAATAGTCCATATATGTTTCGGGATTCCTCCCATCATCAGTGGTGTGTGCTGTGTGAGTGTGTATTAAAATGTACCATGTGGAACCAGAGTCCACTGCCAGGAGCTGTGCATTGTGGGTGACTTTTGTTGTCAGGGCTACTGGAGGCCTCATATAAATATATATATATATATATATATATATATATATATATATATATATATGTATATATATATGTATATATATATGTATATATATGTATATATATATATATATATATATATATATATATATATATATATATATATGCGTGTGTGTGTGTGTGCATATAATCCAAACTTAGCTGCCCAGAAAGTTGCAGAAAAATAATGATAACCTATTGTAAAATCCCAGAAGAAAAATATTCAGATTCTAATAGAATTCTTTTCTTTAGCATTTTTTAGTTAGAAAGGATAAACGAAATCTCAATACGTAATCAAAGCCATCAAAGCCAGTCAATGAGATGAATCTTCAGAGAATAGGGAAATGGGGACTAGGCTACTTAATCTGAATTTATTTTCGAGCGAAATATTTTATGGAACTTTTTGACTAAATCTTTTTTTTTTTTTCAATCTTTTTCCGTCAACCTGTAATCCAAAGAGATTTGGAATGGCGTAGTACACAACGTCCACGGCGAGGCGTGGTCGACTTTTAATCGATGCTGCTTACGTTCACTTCACAGTAATGCCTTTGCAAAAGACGTAAATCCAACTTTTCCCCTCACTTAGGAGTAAATTAGAGGATAGTTGGAGCCCTTTGGCTGTTTAATGCAGTCGATGTACGAGAAATTACTATGGCAGGGATAAGAAACAACCTTGGCATTGGACGAACAACTCTACACCCTCATCACTTTGCTACAGAAACAGCGGCAGCAGCGCCCAGGTTGGCTAGATGGAGTTGCTGCTCTGTATTTCCCAAGGACTTCGAAAGGATTATTCATTTATGTGCGCCTGGAATTCAATGAAATATCCCGGATTTAGCCTTGTTAATGGACACCATAAATAACACTGATATTTCCTGGTGGGGAGAACTATACACAGACGATGCACTTATGAATAAACCAAACACAAAACCCGTGCATGGCCAACGCCTCCCTCGTTGTCTATCATAATGACCGAAATAAATCTCACAGTAATTCAATATTTCCGTTCTTTCAATTCAATGTTTTGCAATAATCTAACTTTCAGATTCTAATTACCGCTTGTCTTGAATTCACTTCTTCCCCAGCCATGTAAATTTCGTTTATGTCTTACCGCTAAAGTGCACCGTATATGGTTCTTACATTAAGTATATTTGGCAATGCCTTGTCCATAATTATGACAAAAATAAATCACACAGTAATTCAATATCTCCGTTCTTTCAATTCAATGTTTTGCTATAATCTAAGTATTAGAATCTTCTGAATACCCTCAAGCAAATATATGATACTTTGTTCTTGTCTATCAATACATATATATATATATATATATATATATATATATATATATATATATATATATATATATATATATATATATATATATTCGATGCTATTCACACGATATCAATGAATTATTCAAACGTCGTGTGAATTTCACACACTACTTAGCTAATTGCATCACAGAGTTACATTGAAAACTTTGCTTAAATTAATGTTCACAGCTACGAAAAATGAGGGTTCAAATGAAATTGCATCCCGAAATATGATAATAAATAGTCATGTATAAAATATTTAGATGAGCATGCATTAATATGCAATACACTATGATAATAATATGATATGTTAATGTAATAAAAGAGTACATGGAGAGTTTGTGTGCAGAGGACATTTCAGTATGGAATAGCATTTTCTTCGGGGTTTGATTTTTTTTTTAGAAAATTAAACCGTTTGGCCAGGGCATCCGATAGTTGTTTACAATGTGCTCATTGATGTTATTTCATTTATATCTGGCGGCTTCCCAGTATTTCCGAATTTTCTCTCAAATAGTTTTACCTTGATATTCGCCCATATGTTTTCCATGGAGTTAAGATCTTGTAAGAGAGCAAGAAAGTCGGCCTACACATGAACTTCAGTAAGACGAAGATCATGTGCAACTACCGCATAGCAGATAAAAACACTAAGATCAAAATCTAAAACACAGAAGTGGAGAAAGTAAAACACTATATCTACTTAGGACAACAAATCAACGAAGAAATCAAGCGGATAATCACACTAGGATGGCAAGCCTTTGGTAGAGTAAGCCCAACCTTCAAAAATAAGAAGATCCCTTATTCCTAAAAAGAAGGGTGTATAACCGATGCATCCTCCCAATAGTCACTTAAGGAGCCGAAACATGGAATCTAACCCAGAGATAGATCCGCAAATTGAGAACCATGCAACGTGCACATGAAATAATCATGATCGGCCTTGCATGTAGAAACCACAAGGCAGCACAGAACACCCGGAAAAAGATAGGGTCAGGGACATCATAGTATCAATTAAAATCTCAGATGACATTGGGCCGGCCATGTTGCAAGAATGATGGACATTGCGACTCACGACATGGGTCCCCTGAGATCACATGCGCAACCGAAGCCAGAGGAATATTAGATGGAGAGACGAAGCAGACAAATTCAGAAAGCACTGACTCTGCAAAAGCCATGATAGAGAAGTGTGGTGAATCCTTGGGAAGGTCTATGTCCTGCGACGAACGTTAAAAGACCGATGATGATGATGATGATGATGATGATTATTATTATTATTATTATTATTATTATTATTATTATTATTATTATTATTATTATTATTATTCTATGGAAAATCCTTGGCTCATTATTTTCGACCGAAAGTGTTGGTTAGCATGGGGATTCTGACTTCTTCGTATCCACAAAGCCTTATACGCAACAAAGATCGGCCCACTGACATCACCATCATCATCATCATCATTAGTCTTTCATCATCTCTTTTTGGACATAGACTTTCTCATTTTTCGCCGACCCTCTACCTCGTGAGCGTTATGGAGCCAATACTTTCCGAATTCATCTGGTTGGTCTCTCCATCTTGTTCTCTAACGGTCTCGGTTACGCCTGTGATCTCTGGGATGTTCTGAGTCATAATACCAAGCAGTTGTCAGACATTCTTGCAACATGTCCAGCCCACTGTCATTTGAGTTTCTATAATGTCTCGGACTCCTAGACTTTTTCAGATATACTGTGCTGTGAAATGCAAGGTTTATAATAACAGAAAATACTTTTGATGCACTGTGTTATTCCTTTGCAAATATATCGATTTATCGAGTTTCTGCCTCTGGGTAGGCAAGATTCTGTTTAACTGTTAGAATGGAAATATCCTCAATAAAACTCTAAGTACCTAGTCGCCGTTAGGCTTTCTGCATCTCCAACGAATTATGTAATAATGTAAAAGTTGTGGCTAAGACAAGCAAATAAGAAAAAGGTCGAACGATTATCTAATTTTGATTGATACTTAAACAAGCAAGTCAATCCATTTACTTCCTGATTCTGCGTGAACGACGACCACATTGAACTGGTAGAATTGACTGAAACCTCTTCAATCGGGATCTAATTAACTACTGAAGCTTAAGGTTTCATTCACGTTAACATTTCCAGATTTTATAGACTCCATGTGTGGTGTCTGTATCGCTGGGATTCGATAGAGACAACTTGACTTCCCAACCTTTCCAAACCACGACCCCCGGTGTAGTAACAACTTTTGAAGATAAGTAATAACAGTCAAATAAGTAGTTTCCACATTGCATCGATATATACACTGTTATTGATTTTGAGACGGCTTGCTCTTAATGATAGGCAATGAATATCACATGAGGAAGAAATCAAGCGAAGAATCACTCTAGGATGGCAAACTTTCGGCAGAGCAAGCTCAATCCTCAAAAACAAGATCCTATTAATCCTATGAAGAAGAGTATACAACCAATGCATCTTCTCAATAGTCACCCACAGAGCTGAAACATGGAATCAAACCAATAGACAGACTTGCATATCGAGAAGCATGTAACGTGCACACGAAAGAATCAGGCTCAACCTCACCTGGAGAGACCGCCAGACGGCACAGTATATCAAGGAGAAAATGTCCAAGATATCATAGAATCCACTAAAAAGATTCAAATGGCAATGGGCAGGCCATGTTGCAAGAATAGCAGACAACATGGATCCCAGAGATCAAGTGTATGGCTGTAGCCGACAGAGAGTAAGTTTGCATGACGAGCAAAATAAATTCAGAAAGTACTGGCCCCATAATGCCCATGATAGAGAGGTCTCGCAAATCTTTGGGGAGTCTATGTCCGACGACGGGCGCTAACAGGATGATGATGATGATGATGATGATGATGATGATGATGATGAATTAATTGACTGAAGAAGAGTAGGTTAAATTTGGGGGTGAGAGATGTTTTCCAATTTTTGCTCGTTTTTCATACATTTGGGTAAAACGCTCATAAATGTCCATACCTTATCTCCGGGAGTTCTCGATGGATCTTTGAGCTTATGTCATTACATCCAATGATATGCAAGATTGAATAACGGATAGTATTAGTAAAAAATATTCATTATGTAATATTTGCTACATTGAATTTAATAGCATTACGATGAATTTATAACAATGAACAATAATTTATAACAAGAACGTGAATATCCCCCAAATGTGTATCTTTGGCTCACAGTTACAATCATTTGGGTATTATCTAAAAGATCCTGTCTTAAAGAGTCACAATTCGTTTTCATTAGGAATGTGTAGAGCTATAAAGATTTTCCACACAATAGCGAAATCTAATAACCACTAAGTGAGTGCATTCTTCCCAAAAAACTATCGTTACTAAATATCGAAATGAAAAAAGAACCTATCCTAAAATTAAAAAATTGTTTTTCGGTCCATGGCCAAACCTACTTAAAAATTTCATTGAAATCTACGGAAAACCTCTACAGTGAACGGATAGACAATAATGTGCAAATATATAACTTCTGTCCAATTTTGTTGCTAGATATAACTAACAATGGGCGGTTCAATTGAATACCTACAAACATTGGGGTTAAATTTCTCAGAATTCAACAATAACAAGTATTTTCTTTTCGTTGTTTGTTTTGGACACATTCCTGTTTTTTATGTCTCCTTTTCAGCCGAGTTCAAAATGCAGACATTATCGTTTCGTGTTTCATATTTGTATGAAACTTGTTATCGTCTGTTGTTTTGTTTTTTTTTATTTAAGCTTTGCCGCCATTTATCGCCCTACCTCTTTCTATGGCCTTTTGTTGTTGTATTTCTCGGAAGTAAAACAAGCAAATAGATTCAAAGCAATCGAAAGAAAAAGGAAATCGAAATCTTGTCTTGTTCGTGAAGCAAAATAAATTGACTGTCGAAGTTTTCAATCATTTTTCTATTTCCTATTTGACACGTCATTGTATTCTATAACCGACGTTAATTTGTGTGTGTCTGCATGTTGTTTTATGGTCTTAAGTATTTATATGCACCTATTTTCTCGTTTATTGATGGGTCTGCATATTTAATACATCGATGTACTTTCTTATGGAATATCCTCACGTATACACATGCATGAATATAAGTATATACATGTTTGTAATTTTGAATGCGTTACATTATATGAAACTCTATTTGAAACAACCTCATGTTATATGGAGAATGTGTGACTGAACCTAGACAGCAGGTTTGATTTTAGCAACCGTCTCGTTTTCTTGAAATTGTTTATTCTATTCCCTCTGTCTAGAGCTTCGAAAAATATAACACATTCATAATTATTCTGTCAGTTTATATATCAGTTTCTTAATACTATATAGGTATTGATGTTATCAAGGAATGGGTGTATATGATCTTACGTAATGACTATAAATTGCATCATATTATATCAGAACTATTATTTGAAATGATTCCCCGTTATTACAGCGCAGATGTGTCATTTGGTCTAGACAACGTAAATAGGATAACAATTAGAGAAAATAGGGATGCAGCAGGGATCGAACCTGCGACCAATGGAGGAGCTACTCCATAGTAACGTTGTTCTTACCATCAAGCTAAATAGATACTGGTAATGCAAGGACCAAAAAAACTGTTCCCACTCCAAATTTTCATCTTGTTCATTTTCGGTGTAAATAATCTCTATTTGTTTCTTTCGACGCAACAATCATGTCATTAAGAAACGGATATGGTTACCAGTTTGGCTGGTTTTGAATTCGAACGTCTTCATCTTACTTTTTTTTAATCTAGAACCCAGTCTTGTCTGCTATTGTACGCCGCTGGAGAGAAAGAGATGAATCCATGCCTTTCCCAGCGGCATTAGTGCGAAGTGAACATATATAGTCTTGGCTGGAACTCAAAATCTGCTCGATAGTAATCGTTACGCTACATCCACCAACATTCTAGAAATTCAAATCGTTTTCAATTTGCCAAAACCAATACTGAACAAATTCACCAAATCTAATAATGGTATGTGAGATAAAAAATAATAGGTTACTTAACAATAATTAAATCAGCTTCTATCAATTAGTTAGTATGCCAAATTACTACTAGTTTAGGCGGACTAGATTTGAAAAATTCGAATTGGTATCTGCTCTGATTTACTGGGAAAAATTGAAGTTGAGTCTCCGGGAAATATCAGAAAATCTTAATTGCCTTCGAGAAAGTCAGAAACGGAAAAAAACCTTTGTTTTCTGTCCTCTTTTTTTTTTTGACCTTTTGAAAGATGACCAGCGAAATAGTTCCTGATTAACTTTACTATACATATGAATGTTGCATGAAAATTACTATCAGGATTGAGTGACAACAAGTCCCTCCAGCAACCATCTCAGTATCAACGCAGATCAAGCAACACCGTGAATTATAGGTATCAGTTTATCCTCGAATTTCTGCTTCATACTTCGTACTTCGTCTCGAATATAGCATTTTGGCACGGTTTTTAATGCGCAAGTTACTACCAATTAGACCGAAACCTTTGCGTCATACACTAATAGCCGGAGGTTGGCATGACTTCAAGTTTGAAAAGTTTGATTTAATTTTGCTTCAAAATTGAGGGAAATATTAAAGTTCTGTCTCTAGGGAAATTTCCATGAAGTTAATGTTGAAAATGAAATTAGTCGTATTTTTTTATTACTTTGTGTACCGAAAAAACCTCTTAAAAGCCCATCATCACAGTTATGTTTTTTGATGCGTTAAAATACCACAATGCAAACCATATTTACGGAAATTGTGTTTCCATCAAAGAGCATGTTACATCTCTGCAGAGGAAAAAAAAAGAACGTTTTCAGGAAAATGATTAAGTTGGCAAAAAATCGTCTAATTTTGTTCATTTCTCAAAGATGAAAGAAAATTATTGATGCTTTTTTTGTACGTAATGTACTAACGAACAGCTTTTCAGTTTTCATGACTGACTGAATAGACGATGCCGCTCTGAAAGATAGATAAAACCCAAATGAGGTGGATATCTAAAGATATGAATTGAAAAAAGAAAAAGTAATTTAGGTGAAAAAGGAAAAAACAAATTTATCCGTACATATTCATCCATACACACAGATGTTTGTAATGAAGAGATGTACGAAAAGACGAGAAAAAAAAGAATACCCAAAACATATATATATATATATATATATATATATATATATATATATATATATATATATATATATATATATATATATATATATATATATATATATTGGCAATAATACGGTATTATGTTACATCAGATGTATTTCATTACTATCAGTTTCTTGTGAACTAAAAGCCGTAGGGTGGAGTTCAATCCTGTTTGTAGTTATAGTGACTGACTGTCCACAGTTTGAGAATATATTCGTTAATCCTTTCTTTTTTCTTTTTCTTTGTCTATTTCTTTCTTGTCTAAATAATAAAGTCTTTCGTGGTCATCAAGTCATTCACACCTTTTTTCGACCGTTATTCATCTTTATGCTGTCTTGGTTTTATTCCTTGAGTGTTGCTATGTGTCAGTTAAGATGTTTGTGTGCAATTCTTTTTTCGTCTTTTTCACTTTTTTTGTTCACATATCATGGATTTAATTCACTGTTTTACTGTTTTATTCGTAGCTATTGTTACTATCCATAGATATAGAACATATTCATTTGTCCCTTCTTTTTTTCTTCTTACTTTCTTTGATTTCTCTTCAGTCTAGACAATAAAGTCTGTCATAATCGTCTGGCCTTCGAGTCATTTGTGCCATTTTTTTCAAATCTTTTTTCATGTTGTCATAGTTTGTGTCCCTGGGTGTTGCTATGTGTCTGTTAAGATGTTCGTGTGTTATTCTTTTTTTCCCTTTATTATTTATATATCATACATTACGTTAATTGTTTTATTGTAGTTAAAAAAAACTTACTCACATCATATTGGTATCCAGTTTCTATCAATAATATGTTTTCCTTATTTCTATTTTTTCCCTTTCTTTCTCTCCCTTTTTTTCTCTTTTTTCCTTACTTTTCTTCTCCTTTGTATATGTGTCTTCTTGTTTTTTAATGTTGAATTTTGAACTGAGAAACACACTTTTATATGCATATTATCATACGTCAGATACTGTTTTCCATAGTATAGTTTTATTTACTATTTATACGTTCTTTTGATGTGTGTATACATTTTATTTCTGTTTAGTTAAGGTACATTGCAATGTTTATATTATGTAGTTATTATTTGGGGGTAATTTACTTTCAGCTTTCAAGTTTATGTAAAAGTACGTGCATGCATATTTTGATTATTTTATGTATGTATACATGTTTAATTTTTTCATACAGAGGTTGTTTACTTAATTTTCTGTGGCTTGG